>UYYA01005217.1:0-33082 GCA_900624975.1 Angiostrongylus costaricensis | reverse complement strand
TCTCCACCCTTATCACTAACTGATAGCCTAATAATTTTTGATTTTATTAGCTCTCGAACCTGTCGCATACCAGATTTTTGATAAAAAGAGGTAACCGTGGGCATGAATAAACTGATTTCGCTCGATTTCGGAGTATCAATTTCACGATCCTTCCAACGCTTTGGCGCCTGACCGTGGCTGGGAGGTGTTCCTGAGTGTCGGACTGCGATGTACACAGGGGAGATTCGTCCTCCTTGGCAAGGTCTCCCAAGCTGAAAAGGAGTCTAGGGTTTCCATTAAGAAGCCTGGCTAAGATTAAACCGATACTAGGATCCATCGCCGTCCTGGTATCAAAGTCGCATGGTGGCAAATCTCCCTCTGATTCACAAGGGCGGCGAGTGCCTATGGTGGTAACGACCTACGGCAGACTGGTCTGGCTGATCTCGGGATTCCAGGTAACCACAATGGCTAAACAAGCTAAGCTCCAAAATAATTGAAATTACGCCGAAGTCGCTAGCACAGCCAGTAAGGACGGGCGATCTGACTATTTAAGGAAGTTCTCATTTTTTGTTTTTTTGATCTGTCTTCACGTCTACTCTCCGTATCTCAGCACTTCTCACATCCAATTTGTTTCCTCACATACATCTTCCAGTCCACGAAGGTCTTCCAAGTTTTTGAATTCCTAACTTCTGGAGCGGATGAAGTCGTTTTAACGTCGTTTCGTCATTGGCTTGGTTTCTCCTATTTCTCGCACAGAAAGTTCCCGAGGTGCTTGAAGAGGTGTTAGCCAGTGGGCGAGAAGTGTAATGATTTTCAATAGTAAAGCATTCGAAAAAACTTGAATAAACATGTGTAAGAGAGGAATAAACTTGCGAAACGCTCTACCGGCTTCCAAACGGCCGAATGTCTTCCCAAAGCGGGCGATTGGCTGGTGTACGACGCCAAAAACTGCCCTCGCCCCGAATGACTCGGTGAGGTATTCTTTTATTTTAGATGTCTTGCTAGGGTTTTCACTTTTCAAATACTTTGTTTTCCCATAAGGGCGCATGTGGAGCAGTGGTCGGAAGTGCCACTGCAACACACACGTGAAATCGATCCCTGCGCCCATGGCTCACCAAGCCTTCCATCCTTCCGGGGTCGGCAAATTGGTACCAGACTTGTCTGGGAGATTAGCAGCACTGGCTCGATACATCGGTAGGCCATCGTGAGTTATTGTAAAAAGGCAACATATGCATTCAATCACCTCCAAACGATGCTTAATGAAGTCGAATGCATGGCGCATCCCTTAGGGATTGATCACCGCCGAGAACTTCGTCCTTTATCCTTTCTGTTTTTCCACCATTTTGCGTACTACTGAGATTCTCGTTAAGAAGAACAGATTAACATGAACGACATGTTAGGGTAAGATTTTGACCTGTTTTTCTTTTCACCATTCGGTATCACCATGCACGTTATCAGTAGCAGCCAGTAAGTCCCATAACATACCGATATCGATCGCAGTGCTAGTAGGTCAGGTATTGATTGACCGCCCCGCATACGCCATAACGTCAGTGCACTTGCGATGCTCAGAAGAGACGACTTTGGCCACTTAAGAGCTCTTCTTTTTTTTCACTTTTCTTTCAGTGATTGGTCTTCTTTGCGTCTTGTAAAGTCTTAGGAGCTCAATTTTGACCTGCACATGTAATTGTATATTTCTTAAAGATCTCCTCTTCAATAGCGTATCCCCATAAAATCTCCTTATCACTGTCATCTTGTAATATCCCGAGTGATTTCCTGTTGCGTTACTTGTGTTTCCTTTGTTCCTTTCGTTTTAAACTAGTCGTGTCAACACCTGTGTGCTTAGAATTTTTTGAAATTATGCGTTACCATGTCTAAAACTACCATATCATCCCAACGGTTTACCGCCTCTTCGTGGTTTGGAAGTGTTCCTGGGTGTCGGGCTGCGATGTACAGCGGAGGGATTCTTCGTCCTGGCGGCGTCTCCCAAGCTGAGAAGGAGTCCAGCGTTTCCATCGGGAAGCCCAGCTAGGAGTAAGCCAACACCATTATCCGTCGCCGTCCCCGTACCAATTAGTGGTGACTACTTGGGGTAAACTCTTGGCCCGGCTAACCTCGGGACCCGAGGGAACCACAATGGCTAAATCAGCCAAACTACTAAAAATTGGGGATTATGCTGGGGCCCTGCACAACCGGTGAGGAGGGCCCATTCAAGTGTTAAGTAAGTAAGTAATTTTTGCTGTGAATCTGCTAGGGTTGTGAAAGTGTTTGGCTGAGTAGATCACATCTCAATTTGACCTTTCCAGGCTCTGAAGGAGGCGAAACCGCCGAAACGTCAGCANGTAGTAGTCGCGTTTCGATGTCCAGTACTAGTTGGCTGTCCCTTGGTAGGCCGCACACATCGTGTAGTCGTTTTCGTTTGATGAAGTTCGGCACGACTCGGTGTTTCAGGCAGCGGCGGAGGAAGAGTATCGTTTGTCTAGCTAAGACAATTTTTTGTCTTAGTGACAGGACTTCTTTTACAAGTCGGAAATATTCTGCTGGCACTCCACGTAGTAATTCCCATGACCGACTTTCTGTTAACCTCGGCATTAATTGATAATTCAATGTTTTTCATCAATAAGCAGACACGAGGTTGTTAATATAGAATTTATTAGAACACAATTGCTGACGTTTCGGCTGTTTCGCCTTCTTCAAAGCCCACCAAGGGACAGCCAACTAGTACTGGACATCGAAACGCGACTACTACGTGCCTCTCTTCGGTACAAGCAGAACACCATGTACGCGCAATTGAAGAAATGCAAGTCGAAGGAATCTTATTGTGTCCAGTATTTGGAGGAATCCCTTTGGAAGAGAATAGTGGGCTCTGAAGAAGGCGAAACCGCCGAAACGTCAGCAATTGTGTTCTAATAAATTCTATATTAACAACCTCGTGTCTGCTTATTGATGAAAAACATTGAATTATCAATTAATGCCGAGGTCAACAGAAAGTCGGTCTTGGGAAAGTCGCTTCAGTACAAAGAAAAAAAATTAACAGAGGACAAGAGATCGTTCTCAAGTCTTTATTCCTGAGAAAAGCGCAAGCAAAGTTGAAAATCTGTTTAAAGAGCTTAGCAAAAAACAAGAAAGGACTACTGAAAGTCGGTCAGGAGACTCAGATACGGCAACATGCGGTAAGAGAAAGAACGAGTCGATTTCAAGCATTCATATCGATTGTGAAAACCACGCCTTGCGCTAAACTATAAAGCCCGATAACTATGGAGAACGACCGGAGAAAAAACTGTACGAGAGACAGCAAGCGACACGAACTACTTCCGGTCTCTCGAAGCAATGAACCCAAGAACTCCGTTCATGCCTATATCTCTTCTATTTGACAGTGCCTAGAGCTTTGTAATTATAATACAGTCAGTACTGGTCCTGACCACATTCAACATCGCATAACGCTGAGACAAATTCATCTGAGGAAAGACTGGAACCTCAACGTAAAATCGCTTACTGGTCGGAATTGGTACTTATGAGGGCAACGTTAATGCAATATTTCGAAATCTGACTTTCCTTTAACCTCAGCACAACCAATCGACATGTGTTTAGATGGTTCAGCTTGCAGGACGTGGTCGTAAAACTTGATACTACTCAGCACTGACTACACTGTAACCAGAGAGCTGCAAGAACTCTGATCCTAATGCAGTTAATAACTGAAAGAAGCTTAACGGCTAACGAAAACATGCTTGAAATACACCTCGGAGGATATTTATTACTCAAAATAGCATGATAAAATGCTGAAAACTAACCGAAAATCGTGGAGCGGAAAATTGTGGACAGCCACATCCATCAAAATTGGAGCACGCATTGTGATTGGAGCGCGATATCTTCGTCCCAACCTGTGGTCCTTAGTCCTTGGCTTTGCTTTAGGTGCCAGGATATATTTTCGCAAGTATTTTAGGTTGAGAAAGAGATCAAATTGTGACTTTTTTCGAACTTGACTATAAGTGAGATCTTACGTGGGTTTTGAAATATCATGACGGAAATGGAACGTTTTTAGAGGTGCCGCTTCGACATGTATGACTCGGTCGGTTAACTAATTGTAGGAATCTTTAGCGTATTTGAATAATCCTTATTGCAACGTAAGCCCAGTGGCCGGAGTATACCTATGGTGAAAACCAGAGAAGCCCTAGTGTGGTTGTCTCAGGATTTCAAGGAGAATTATGCTTGATCAGCATCCACTTTTTCACTGAGGTTAGAAAAATGCAAATCACATAGCTTAAGCCGAACCTACATACGAATCCTCACTTTCTTGGATGGCTGTTTCAAAACAGCGAAACGAATGGAAAAGTATTAGGGTTTGCACTGAATGATGATGGAGCATGTAAACATCAATGTATTTGGATTCATGAGTTGGAGTAGTAGATGCAGGCGCGAATAGCACAGTGGTAGGGATGTCCTTCGTCACGAGCGTGGAACTAGCTCGATTCCACCCCGGGCCAGTCAAGCCCCTCATCCCTCCGGAATCGGCTAATTGGTACCGGATTTGTCTGGAAAAAAATCATTTTCTGCAATCTAACTGAGAACGCTGCATCCTCGCTAGTTCAGTAATCCAGGGAGGATTGCTCGACAAGCATTCTAAGACATTCAAGATGAGATGAAAATCCTCAAGTAGCAGCCGAAGCCACACGTAAAATTTGGAAGATCCTCGTGGACAATGGATGCGAGGATACGAATCGGATGTGAGAAGTGCTGGAATCGAAACAGTAGAAATGAAGACGGTACTGGAAGCACACCACTACCTGTTTAAAAAAGTGGGCTTTTTTCTTCGGAAGATAGAAGTCAATAAAAAACTTGCCATGTTTGTAAGGTAAATCAGTCAACTATCAATATTGTCTAATGCGAAAGATAAGTATCGATTATCAAGCGGAGTGGTTCACATAATGATTACTGCAGGGACGGAAAAGTGTGTCAAAGAGTTAGTTTAACAAGAGGGAATTTATGGACATCTGCGTAGAAGCGATTTCTAACATTGAACCAAAGCAGCACTCTTCATGAAGAAACACCTCAATACGACAGAAACCACACCTAAGCGCATTTTTAGTAATGAATTGTAGAAATTCGCTGAGCTACTTTGTACTTCAACTGTTTACTTGGATTCCTTCAAAGTTCGGAAAATCTAGTTGGAGTTCAAAATTCCAGCTGCACGTCGGAGTTCATCCTCCAAGAACCTTCAGCTAATCTCCCATTCGTCAAGCGGTACAGAACTAGAATCAGTTTTCGTTCTGTCATGGTGTTACATGGGAGCGTGTAGCACCGTGGTTGGAGGTGTCTTGCGATACACTTGGGATCGACCCCGCGCCGATGGCTCACCAAGCCTTCCATCCCTCCGGGTTCTGCAAATTGGTACCAAAACTGTTTGTTAGCACTGACTCGATACATCGGTAGGCCACCGCGACTCACTGTATAAGCCAGATATGCATTCAGTCACCTCTGACGATGAGTCGATTACATGGCGCATCCCTTACGGATTGATCAAAGTTGTGAGCTTTATTCTTTTGTATTCTATCTATAGTGTTATAGGTATCCCACAAAAATTATCCAATCCTGGTAAAAACGATGATTTCTGGTCGCTCGTTGAGAACTTCTTCGGCGCATCCGAATCGGTTATTGCACGATTCATCCGGTGCTGGTCAGCGGAACGATTGTGTCTGTATCAATTGTTCGGGAAATTGATTGTCAATATCTATAGGGATATATTGACGGTTATCAATTTTGTCACACGTGAATTCATTCGACTTGGTGAACTTCTCTACATTCTGGCTAAATTTGGCTAAATTTCGCTTTCCCCAGCTCGTGGTTAGAGCACGCACCACGTGTACGAATACTTTTTGATTAAAAAACTTGTAGATTACTGTTCGACTTTTCACGAACCTTGTTGTTTTTCTTTTCTGATTGGCAACCTGTTACCGTGGGCAGTAAGACTGATGGTCAATTCAAATCAATATCTCGTTTTCTTATTCGTCCTTTGTTATGTTTCTTGGAAAATTTTAATTCTTCCTGTTTAAACATAGCTCAAGGGGCGGATATGATACTGTCAGCGGAGCCGGTCACCATGAGCACGGTGCTGGTTCGATCCTGCTCCGGGCTATATTAAAACTGTCCTTTCTCAGGATTTGGTAAATTGGTAGCGGACTTGTCGAGCAAAAAATCATTCGCTGCAATTCAAATGAGAACTGTCTAGCTCGGCTATCTCAGGACTCCAGTGAGAATCGACTCGACCAGCATTCGAGGTCAGCCAAGATGAAGGGAAATCTTGAAACAGCAACCGAGACCGCGTGTAAAAGTTGTAAGATCTTCGTGGGTTATAGATGCGAGGGAACGACGTGAATGTGAGAAGTGCTGGGATACGCAGAGAAGATTTGAAAGACGGATTGTATAAAAAATGAAAGTGAAGAAAAGTAATACTATGACAACTTTAAACGGATCATTTTCTAGGATTTTTAAAATCCCATGCTCCATAGATGTAGTTCAGTCGGGCTTTTTTGTTATCCCCTGTGGATACCTTGTACTTCAAGATTCTGAAATAATTTTTGCACTATTTATCCGGTTACTCTACCATATTCCCAAGCTCTATCCACATTCACAGGCGCTTTTGCTGTTATATGATGTAGACTGAGCTGGTGTTCTGAGCAGAGGTCGTTGGATACGAAGTCTAACGCATCGTTTATATTCTAAAAAACTAAAAAAGATGAAAATGTTCAAGACACTTGCAGAAAACAATCCGAATTATTGAAAGCACAAAGTAAATTCAGAAAATGTGAATTATCGATTTTTCAACATGTTCTTTCCCTAAGAAATTGCTCGTTTTGTCATATGTCGTAGTTATAACCTATAGCGATTATATCGCTGATGGGTTCACTCTCGAAAGGTTCACTGCCAGTTGTGACTCTTTTAGTTCCACGTTTTGACAGCTTGTTTTATTTGATACGAACGGTATCACATATTGCGTGCTTCCTGAATTCCTTTTGTAGCCTCATATCCGTCATCCAGAAGATCTCCAGATTTTCATGTGTTCGGCTAGTGCATGAGAATTTCCGGTCTTTTTTATGAGCATCTTCGATCGTTGATCGGATCTGTTTTCACTGGAATCCTTAGGTAGCCGTGCAAAGGCAATTCCATATCTCTACCACAGGACGTCAGCCACAATTGTGGATTGGAAGTTCTTACCAAACAAATTTGGCACAAATTTCCCGACCTTGGATATATGGGAATCTTGTCCGCGCGAGGTCAAGTGAGGACCTTGTTCGTGTTATTGAACGGTATTTGTAATCAGTAAGCTTTTCATACCCTAGAAAAGAACATACATCGTTTCGATTGCTTAATCACATAGCAACTCTAATGAACAGTATTATCGTGTCGTTGGGTGCATTCGCTGTAGATAAATCCCATGTTGTCCTAAATCTTCGGATAGCCAGAGGTTTGATGCGTACCGCAGGGCTTCCCTTGAATCTCCGGATAGATGTAATCTCATAAATCTCCAAATACCTGGGCTTTCCCTGCACCTTCGGGTAGTTGTGTGTGGCACTGATTTTTGAATCGATGGATTAGAGCATCTTCGCGTCGCCTTCGCATGATAGCTTTAGTATTCAAAACTATTTTATTAAATGACTAGAATAACCTGTATCACCTGTAGTCCCGCTGGTCGTCGAATGACCCTATCGGGGCGCCAGTAAATCTTCTATTTTTCCTATCTCGTGCAAGAGTAGTCCAGTGGGTTCTGCTCGATCTAGGGACTCGTTGAGCATCATATCTTTCTTCTATGCTTTTCGTGAAAAACTCTGACCATCGCGTCTGCGGTTTTGCTGTTGTGCATTTGACATCCCGAGGAATCCAGTCACCAATGGCTCTTGTCTATCGCTTGTCGTTGATATGCATTACGTGACCAACCCATCTTATCTTCGGCTGCATGGCGTACGAACTGGCATCTCTGATTTTTGATCGTTGACGCAGATCGGAGCTTTGGATTCCTTCCCTTGCTTGCGTGACACGGGATACTCCTGGGAAGAATGTATGGTCTTCTTTGCTTCTCCAAAGTCCGTATAGAACGCTTCGACTTCCTATAGTTTAATGTCGGCTCGCAAACGACGAAGATTGTCAAAGCCTGTACTGACCCACATCTTTTTAATTGTAAACGTCCGATTCGAGTTGTATGTTGTTCAAATCAATCGATGTTCATGAACAAATTTGTGTTGACGAGAATGCCGACGCCGCCGACTCCTCTCCTGTCGCAAGTTCCGAGGAACAGTTCCTCTCCAGTGTCATGATGTTGAATGTGTGGCGTCGTCTCGTCTCGGCCAGGCCGATGACGTCGTACCTTATCCTTCCCAATTTTAAGTAAAAGTTAACCAGAATGGTCGTCTAAAATTAAACGGGAATACGATTAAGACTGTAATCATCGTTGTAAGCGAAATCGAATATAAGCTTTAAATTTATGGATAGCAATACATGTGTGTCATTCAACTATCGTTACTTCAGAGAGTGTCAACCATCATATTTGAACGGAGATAGGGACTTCCCGATTATCTCGATGGCAACTAGCAGCGCACACCTAGTTGATATTCATAGCAACTACACAGTAACCGAACTTCTTCTCTGGGAGACCAACATCAAGTCGAAAATTTCTACGGTTGTTGTAGAAAATCTGAATATTTTTTGTATGTCGATTGAGTGGACCTAATGATCGAGGACAACCATTCTTAGTTATCGTGTTGCGTTTGAGCGAAGGTCCCAGATTGGTGTGATACCAATTGCATTGTGATCATCCACTTCTCATCCTGAACGTATTTTGTTACCATGAGATTACAGACATTCCTCAGCACGATTTCACCCGCATATCAACTGCACCACTCGTAAATACTGGTCGAATCTTCTGGTCATTCCTATTACGGACATACAGAACACTGTAGTTGGACCGCTTGCCTATGGTGTTTGCATTACAGTATGTGAAAGAAAATTTTTATTTTCATCGAATATTTATCATTTCAGTATAATAAACTCATTACATAACTAGAAATTTAGCACTCTTCTTCCTAAACAATGGGGAACGTAATTCGTCTAGTAACAGGTTTAGTACTTATCTCAACCGGTAGGTTCTATGTATGGTTGAAAAACGAACTATTCTACCTTTCACCATAGATTATACTCATATAAAAGAGTTCCAGTATGTGAAACTCTGCCACCACGTGGTATCGGTCTGATTCGTTTACCATTCGGAACATCTGATCATCGTTCAGGACCATATTTACCAAATCTCTATATGGCAGGGAATAAACTCTATCACAGGGTAAAGATATCGTAATATTATCACAATAGGAGTCCTGTAGTTTGAAAAACAAACAAAGGGCAACAAAAGTAGTCAGCTGTTTAGCAACTAGCTAGCACCAGGGTTCTCTAGCTAAATAAGGCGACAATAACATTTTGGAAACATTCCTGCTGATGTTTCTTGCTATTTGCGTAATGATAACTCGAGATTGGAGTACGCCCCCCGCAATGGGCATAGTTTTGGAGCAAGTCTATACTCTTATCATGGTGTAAGAGACCATAAAAACGATGGCATTATGATGAAAAGCTTTGGTGATTACTTTCCGCGATATTACGCAGCAAAATTGTTATCAAAGGACCTGAAAGAAAGTAGTAAAAATCAAAATGAAACTAATATTTTAGCATGGAAAACGTAGAATGAGAAGTGAGCTCTCTATTGTATAGTAGTAGTGGCATCTGAGTAGTAAAAAATGCTAGGTAATCAAATTCTTTTCACCAATGATAATTTCGCTCAGTAGCAATGTAATTCCAGACGCAGACGATTCCGGATGTATCCTTACCCGGTCAGGAGAAGGACTTCTCCGGACACGCACAGCTCAATCCATTCACGCATATGGCTGGCGTGGCTGCAGATTTAGATTTTGGGGACTCTTGGGGTGCTGGTTACGGTATCCAAGGAGTGAACTTTCTCGGTGAGCAGATCTTTCTGTGGTTTCGTAGAATTTATCCGTTATGTTCCATCGATGGTTAAAATGGTTCTCAGTAGAGTGTGGATCCAATCGTCAATCAAAAACCGTTCTGTCACTAAGTTCAAATTGTTGAACAAGAAAACGACGCATTCATATTCCAATGACGAGGTTAATAAAAAGTCGATCCTGGGAACTAAGTTCAAACTTTCATTTTCTTATCACAAAAATTCCAACAACTTTTTATCAACGTACTAAAGGATGGAGAAATTCATCAAAGAAAGCATAAAATTCCAGTCGCAGAATATGAGGAGAACTGACCCTGTTCGGGTTCGTGTATGGGCTCAGCAACGGCTTGAGGACTTGTCGCGTTTCCATTTCATCGATGTGCTCACTGTCAGAGATGGAGGTTCTCCTTGTTAGAAAGTTTTCAGGTCTCCTCCACAGTCAGAATAGACTAGGCCTAGTAGTTCAGAGATGTATTTGCTATCTTGCGACTAGAATTCTCCCAAAAACGTGGCGACTTCTGTGATTAGTGCACCTACCAACCGATGATGTACTGTGCTTAGAATCCGATACGAAATAGAAGTTACCTGAAATTACTGTTGCTTTGCCTGATATGCAGTAAGAATTGTTTCGCTTACTTGACACTTAGCAACCTGAAAATTTATAAATTGAGGACTGATTTAGAGAAAAGTTTATTTAAGACTTACTTAGACACTTAGATAATTGGGTGGTCCGTCTTCACTGCTTGTGTCGGTCCCGGCATAGTATGCATTCACCAGGAAATTATTGGTTTAGCTGTTGTGGTTCCTTGGAGTCCCGAGGTCAGCCTATCCAAAGTCTGCTACAGGTTGTTCCACCACAGGCAGTAACCGACCTTCTGGTTCAGAGCGAGATTTACCACCATATTACCAGTTTGGTACCACGACGGTAGTGGATCCTGGTATTGGTTTACTATTAGATGGACTTGCTGATGGAAAAGCAGGATTCCTTCTCAGTTTGTAAGACCCTGCTAGGGATGATTTCTCCCGCTGCACATCGTAGCCCCTACCGAGGAACACCTCCCAGCCATGATGAGGCGGTAAACCGTTGGGAGGTACCTAAGACTTATAAGAGAGATTATGATATTTAATACACCGGTCTGATGAGTATTGTTTTATGAATCGAGCAGTCATCTAATCCTTCGAATTATTCTTAGATTGCTCTAGGATTGAATTTACGCAAGAACTACCGACAGTACGCCGAGATGCCAGAACTGTACACCGACGGAATGCATCAACCGTTTCAGGTTCAAAATCACCGTAGTTTACAAGTTTCACTGTAAAATCCTCAAACGAAGTGATTATATGTGAAGCACAAATAGGTTATAACTAGCGTAGAATTTCACAAAATCATTTCATACGGTCCTAGAATTCGTTCATTGTTGGCGCCGAATTCGATTTTTCGAAATATGTAAGTCATGCTGTAGCCTTAGACGTACCACTTCCTGGATTGAATGAGGTGAGATGATTTTTTGTAAACAACGAATTACTGTAGTGTTGTTAGCTGACGAGTGTTGTATCGTAGATGTTTGATTTCCAAGAGGAGATGCTAACGAAACGCGATGAGGAACTCACAGATATTCATCATACGCGATTCTCACTACCTATACCGAGCACGAATCAACGACTACCCTTTAAGGTTAGTTCAAAGCAATCCGAGATGGAAGTGATTCCATCTCACGTCCTTTACTTTGCCACTACCGACAAATAATGCAGAACGTATTTTGTTGAAGACTTAAATACTTAACTGAGTTGCTGTATTCACGAGCTGACGCTACGCTATTAATACGTTTATTTCGTTAGGAGTCACACTTCAGCAGTGCCTTCTTCAGTTCAGTTCTTAAGAAATTTCAACAACCTATGCAAAGTTTTAGTTTTCAGTGTTGTGTTTGGGGCGCGTGTGGCGTAGTGGTTGGAGGCGCCACTGCGACACACACATGGAATCGATCTCAGTGCCCATGGCCCACCAAGCCCTCCATCCCTCCGAGCTCGGCAAATTGGTACCAGACTTGTGCGCGAGAATAGCAGCACTGGCTCTATACATTAGGCCACCGCGATTCATCGTATAAGCAAGACATACACTCAATCATCTCCAACGATGCTTAATGAACGCGAATGCATGGCGTATCCCTCAGGGATTGATCAACGCGGAGAGCTTTATCTTTCTATTTTTATGCTAGTTTACGTAGAATGAGAAATGAGCCGGAGGTATTGGATCGGAAAACTAACCTCAAGTAGTGAATGATTCACATGTAGTCGTAAGGAATTCGTCCCAGCGGTTATAAGTTCTTTGATTTATTTCTTTTATGAATTAATCCCAAATTTACTTGGATAATTGGATGGCCTGTATTCACTGGTTTCGCGGAGCCAAGCATAATTTCCATTGTTTCGGAATTCTGGTGATTTAGCTATTGTGGTTCGCTGGAGTGAGTCTCGAAGTCAGCCATGCCAAAGTCTGCTCCTGCCGCTGGATGTCGTATCCCGACATCCAGGAACACTTCCCAACCCACGATGGGTAAACCATTGAGAGGGATCGCAAATATCGGAAGAATATAACACAAATGATGCTGCGACATTTACATAACTCCGGACCGCAGGTGTCTGTGGTAGAGATCGAACCCTTCATCACTCTCCCGGGCTAACGTGTTTTCCACTACACCATGCAGGTACTTTGTTTAGTCTTTCTTTCAGCCGTGTTTTAACCTGTAGGTGCTATCAGCAGTCACCTGTCAACGGGATTGATCTGGGGGACATAAATCGGCATCGAACCCAGTTAAGATGAAGCTGTAGTATAAATCGCAATGAAATCACTTTCTACTTACTGCCTATTCCTTTTTCATGACAGGTATGGTGCGAAATACAACCTTGCCATGAGAAAGGAACAGGAAGTAAATAAAAAGTGACTATATCCGAAGGATTTTAGATGGTTTTTTCACTACATTGCTACGGGGGTTTTCCACACATCGGGCTTACCAAACTTTCCATCCTGTCAAGGTAGGCGAATTGGTACTAGATCCGTCGGGAAAACACCACCACTGACTTCATTTCATTGATCAGTTATGACATCACCTCTACGACTCCCTCGCGGCTTGATCAAGGTCGAGCGTTTTATTCTTCATCCTTTATGGTGCTACTTTACGATCTCCACCGTTGTCTTCGTGTTCCACGCATATCTAGAGTCTGCCGAGATTTACTTTTTCTATTCCTTTTTTATATAAACACAAAATCCTCTACTAGCTTTGTTAACACACTCGTTACTTCACGCTCGCCCTGAAAGAGATCTAGTTAGAAATGAGCAGCATGATTTAGTTTGTTTGAAGTATTGCAACATCTCGAAGGAACCCTGAAACAATTTTCTACAATCACAGTGATTCTGAGATATTTGCAAAACCTCCAGAAAGAGTAATAGCAGGTTCGATTCCCACCGCATGCACCTGTGGTCCGGGGTTTTGCAAATGTCTCAGAATTTTAGGATCGACTTTCTATTAACAGCTGTCGCGAGGTTGTTAAACAGCATATGTTTACTTCCATACAATAACACACATACGACACAACCGTAGATAACGTTTCGGCAGAATCACCTTCTTCAAAGCCCGCAAGGGTACACTATACTAGAATACTACAGATTTTCATCCTGTTTGTGTTGTTGAAGGGTTTCACCTAGTAAGTTGCGTGTTTGTGTACCCTTGCAGGCTTTGAAGAAGGCGATTCTGCAGAAGCGTCAGCTACGGTTATGCTGTATGCGTGTTATTGTATGGAAGTAAGCGTGTACTGTTTAACAACCTCGCGATTGCTGAACGAGAAAACGACGAATTTGTCTCAGAATCACTGTGCTCACTATTCAGATCACACTCTATCATGAAAAGATTACACAGTAAGTAATAAGTGATTATATTGTAATTTGTTAAAAGGTTGGGTTCATTTTTTCCACATTAGCACACCAGTTCGAGATGCACGAGCAGCGCACACGGTTATTGGCTAGATTCCACGCCAAGGATCTGAGATAAAAACGGCAAATTGATGTATAGGTAGCATTCCACAATCAATATGTTGACCAGATATGCATTTAACCATCTCTGCGACTGCTATGAATGGAGACGCATGCATGGCGCACACACGTTGGATTGGTCAACATCAAACGCTTCATCTCTTCATCCATACGGAGTCTCTGAAATGCTGTCTTCGTGATTCAGAAGCATTACTGCATTCATTTTTATTCTTTCGAATGGTTTTGGTAAATCAAGATAGAGAGCATAAGACATTCCAGGCATGTGACTTATAATTCTTTGAGGCACTCTGCACATTATTCAAACAGCTGGATCCTCTCCAAGACACAATTTTCTCTGACGGCTGAGGTTCACTCAGAGTCCTCTAATTGGTTGAGAGTGTAACGTTTATGAACAGCCGATAGGTTGCAGTTAGCAAACAGATTGAGCGGCAATCTTAATGAACTTTGGTCATTCATTTCCCACGAATTCTCGGCGAAAATCTTCCATTACTACAGGTCTGTCCCCCCTTCAAGC
This sequence comes from Angiostrongylus costaricensis, assembly GCA_900624975.1. Lineage (NCBI taxonomy): Eukaryota > Metazoa > Nematoda > Chromadorea > Rhabditida > Metastrongylidae > Angiostrongylus > Angiostrongylus costaricensis. Next base: position 18,547 of record UYYA01005217.1, on the reverse strand, counting down.
TGTTTCTTACGCTAGTTGCAGAAAGAACGTACAGGTGTTGCTCATTCAAGAGAGAAATGACTACCCTTATATTCTCCTCGTATATGCCTCATTCTTTAATGTTCTGCTAAATTCGATTCGATTCGGTATAACTGTGAATACGAAGATATCAACAGACTTCGTCGAAGACGAGCCTATTGGACTCGAATCGCAGTAACTTTGCAAACAGATCTCGATATCGCCGAAAAATTGCCTAAAATAGATACAATCCTCAGAACTTATGCCGAAACTGAATGGAACTCAATCTTTCAAAAAGCCATGTGTGATGTCCGAAGCACTATCACCGCTTTTTTGCTAAGAACTTTCGAAACAGCTGTGCTCCTTTCTTAAAAGCGAGCCGTAATCCATCATCGGGTTTAATGTTCATAAAATCGCCTTGGCGTGACTTTACTGTCTACATGCCACGCAACGACACTTTTTGCTCAGAAGGGATAGTAGTTGAACACGCTAGAGAAAGGGGTATCTTTAGGTTTCGCTTCCATCTTCATACCTACTTAATCGACAGCACGTAAAGAAGTGGTTTGAGATAACCTGCAATAGACATTTACGCGTCGGTTCGATCCGACTCCCCAGGCAAAGCAATTTTACCATCCCTCCGTCGTTGGAGAATTGGTACCAGACTTGTCTGTCTGGGAGGATAAACTCACTTACTTGGCATATTTCGAGGCCATCGCAAGCCATTGTGTGGGCCAAATATGCACCTCTACGACACTACGAATAGGAATACAAATGCGTCGCTTTCTTGTTCAGAAATCACGAGGTTGTTATACAGTATACATTCACTTCCATAGAAAAATAAACAATACAATACAACAGTAACTGATGTTTCTGCAGTATCGTCTTCTTCCTGTGAATTCAATCTTCCTCACTGGAAGTCATGTAAAAAGCGGTTCTGATTACAGCCGAAACGTCAGTCACTGAACGTATTGTACTGTGTATTTTTCTATGGGAGTAAGTGTATGCTGTATAACAACGTCGCGATTGCTGAATAAGAAAGCGACTGATCCATATTCCAACGCCAAGCTTAATAGAAAGTCGATCCTGGGAACTACGAATAGGGTCAACTTCTTGGCGTATTGAGAGATTAATCAACGCCGAGCACTTTATTCTCCATCACATTACGTATATTCCATTTTTTCTACTCTTCCAAAAGTTTATGCAATGCAATGATTTCTCAAAGTGAAGACTACCCCGTTAACTTCACAGACAAAACCTCCCATTTGTGAACTACCGACATGATAGAGCAGCTAATGTTTCAATGACGTTTGTGCTCCTCTAAATTGAAACAGACGAGGGCAAAGTATATCTAGCGAAATAGTGATGAATGTGTTCCGTTGAAAAAAAAAACCTGCACTGATATTTCTGGTGACTGGAGAATGCTTCAGCTGGAAACAGCTGTGAATTAGTGCTTTGGTTTTTTGCTGCCTTACAATCACAACTACTTGACAGAAGACAAAGCGCAACTCAGAGTAGCCCTACAATTGCTCTACGAAGCTTTTCTAGAGACTAAAACTAAATGTACAGCAGATCATCGTCCGTCACTGAGGTAATTCGGAACAAGAAGACTTCGAGAACTCCTTAGACTAGACTAAACTTAAACTTCGAAATGAAAGATATTGATCTCACGCTCTCCATTGGAGTGATATTCTCATTCTCAATACTTCAGGCTCATCTATTCGAACGATTCAACGATATTAACGTGAATTTCGCACATGTTCTTCCGAATGTAAACCTTCACAACGTCGACACTGACGACGTCGTTGACGAAATAGTGACGAATCATGCTAATCCTACACTTGTTGGATGAGACTTCGCTCTGAATTCACTATTCCGAATTGACGCAGTATCCTCACAACCAAACAATCTTTTGATTCATAAATATTGTTAAAATAACAAACGAGAGCGATTTTCATGAAAGTTAAACTCTCATTCCTTTTCTGTCACTTAACTGGGTCTGAGCACGACTTGGGAAAAAGATCTATGACTTCCTCAAAATAACAAGTTCTAATTTTTCTTTGTTGGTTTTTCGTAGAAAAAAGTGTGCTGTATAAGATCATTCGTTCCTGCACGGTTCTCTACAGCGTCGGAACACTGAAGTGATAGCAGTTCAGTGACTTGAAAGCAACACATTCCGCCCAATACGTTGGAGATTCAGCTCAATCATCATCGTTATCTTGCCTGCTAAATTTCATTTCGGCACGACCACTACGAATGAGACATGTTCCAGACAAATATGTTTAGAAAGAACGAATTTAATTTAGCAAATACGTTACCGACCTTCATAGTGGACCGTTGCAGCCTCTATTCCACCTCTGACTTTAAGTTCCTGTTCTTCTTGTAAAGATGACTAAGACTTCAACCTATATAGTATTTAAAAATATTTCTGCATATACTCTCATTAATAGATAACCTGTATTATTGAATTTACGAGAGTAACATAATCAGAATTCCTTTGACATTTTTATGAGCCATTCCACCGTCTTTTCTACTTATTCTCGATACCTCTTTACGACTAATGTTGTCATGTTTTATTGTAGATGTATACTACACTGGGTTCATTGGGTTCACTAAGTTAACACTGGATCCGATACTGAGCTCGGGAAGAGACTGGTATGCCAACCCACACCTCAGCTGCGTGTTCAATACTAAAAGAATTCTTTTATCGAAATCACTACAGAAATTGTTTGTGGATTCAAAAATCGAATGCTTAATTATGCTATTATATTACTCGTGAAGCAAATAAAAGCGTTAGTAGCCACATTTAATCGTCAAGCAAATGAGTGTCTGACCATCACTGATACTGACTACTTTCTTCAAATGGTTGTCCTTTCCATGTCTTAAGCAGCCGTTTAGCGCTAAAATTTTCCTTCCAATTATTGTTGGACAACATGCTGAAACATCCGTAACAACCTAATGCTAGTCTAATAGTCTAAGAAAATATTACTTGCCCCTGGAACTATGATGAACCCTCAAAACGCATAGCTCTTCAAAACAACTTCGAATCAAACTCTTATTACGGAAAACCTGAACTAAAATATTATTGACAATCTGCATAAAAGCAAAGCATGAAGAAATACTAGAAATGAATATAACTGTCGGTGTGATAGTCGAGTATGACAGAACATTTGTCATTCACGGAAATCATGAACTGAGAACGAGCAAGAAGTAGAAGCACATGCAAAATTACTACCGACTAAGTTCCGCATAAATAAAACACATACCGAAAAATGAAAAAAAAGAAAGTGAGAAAAATCTTACGAGTGTATCGTTGGCGTTACCACGTTCAGATCAATGTGTCGATTTTGAGAGGCAAAAATTCGAACGGAATACGATGTAGTCAAGAATTGAGAGTTGAAAGGAGAGGGTGTTTAAAAGAGTTTAGTACTTCTAGTACCGTAAACTGTCTGTTTAGCTGTAATTATGCTGAGTTTCAAACTCTAGAAAGAACAATCCGATGAGAAGACAGTTAGCTATTCGATACTACATGCTTGCGATACTTGGCACAAAAGGCGAAAACGGTTAGCAAGATGGCATCATTGCATATTTTAGTTATGGGTTATAGTCAGCGGTGACCAAGTACAGGATTCGGTGGCTGTCAAACTATAACACGAGATCATTGGTCCGATTTTCGCTTTTCGTATACAGTATTGTGAACGCATTGACAAATAAAGGCTACTGAGATTTTCACTAAAGTAAAAAGTGAAAAGATACTAGAACGAGCAAGAGAGAAGATACATAACACCTAAGATTCAAAGTTCAGTATGTGACACTTTTCGTAATTCTTCACCATAGTTGGTGGCTTCTGATCCAACGAATAGCTGATGGGCGTCGACTATTTCAGTAATCGACAGCTTTCCGTCCTTCAAACAAAAACATGTATGTCTAGAAGCCTGACCAGAATGATGTTGATGGAATCAGACGCAGTTAAGAAAAGAACGCTGTTTCTAGAAAATGGTGGAAAAGAAGAATGATCGAAGCTAGTTGCAAAACCAGTGAGTGTGAGCAACACTAGTGCTCATTCCCTGTCTACATCGAATAAAGTTGGATAAAGATAAAGCCGTCGACGTTGATCAATCCTTGAGGGATGCGCCATGCATTCGAATTCATTTAGCATTGTTTGGATGTATATCTGGCCCTTACAATGACTCGTGGTGGTGTACTGATGCATCGAGCCAGTTCTGCTATCTTCCCAGACAAGTCTGGTACAATTTTCCGACTCCGAAGGGATGGAGGGCTTGGTGGGCCTGAGGCACGGAGATCGATCCCATGTGTACAGCAGGACTCCTCCAACTACTGCGTTAAACGCACCTCTTACAACGCATATCAGATAAATACTAGACATTTAACTGCAATGATGCTGAGATATTTGCAAAACTCCGGACCGCAGGTGTCTGTGGTGAGCAACGAACGCGCTGTTACTCTTTCCGGGGGATAACGTGTTTACCACCACACCATGCGAGTCTTTCATTTTCCTTTTTTTTTCAGCTAGTTTTGTACCTACCAGTACTATCAGCACTCGCCCGTCAACCGGATTGATCTGGGGAGTCCAATAGACTAGAGCTAGACATATAATTACTTTAAAGGTCTGCTTTCAATAGGCATGCAGGTACCAGCAAAATTTTCCTCTAATGCTGCGTTTTTGGTTTCGCGATTTTGGTCTGGCTATCCCTCAAACTTGTTAAAAGGCGTTCCGTCACCACAGATGGTCGCTTAACCATGCTGAAGGGATAAGGCATGCCACTTCGTAATTACCTTTCATCAACAATGGCTGCTATTCCTAGTATTAGTTTATTTACGATCCTAGTTCCAAATGGAAATGTAGAGCCACTTGCCAGTTTATGAGACCTGATAACGATGGGGGCAAGTCCTTCACTGTGCATTGCAAATGGATATTTGAAAACGCCTCACACATACGATGGAAAAGGAAAAATAGGTTTTGGAAAAAATACCGAATGTACTTCAAAACACTACAGAACATAGAGCATAACCCAACTTGGAGAGCGCGATAAAAAAAGTTGTTAGGCAAGTAAACAAAAACTGTTGTAAGGGCTGGTAAACAATAAGTACACAAATAACCACTTGATGCCTCTAACCTTATCAACGTCAGCACCATTAATGAGATGTGTCGCTTCTTGTTTTGCTACCACTTTAACATCCGGAATCATCCAACGTCGTACTTCTTCACCACGCAACACACCATCACCATCGGAATCATATTCTGTCATGAATCTGCAGAGAATACGAAGTAAGTATGACACAATCATTCGCCCAGTAAGAATCAGTGAGTCTAAAAAAAAGAAAATACAAGGTATTGTGCGTAATTCGGACTTCAAAAGATGAAAGTGAAATGCAACGACTTTTGAGCATTCACGTGTCTCGAAGCCGACACTGGACATTGTTCTGAACGCATAAAACGAGCTGGTATTACACATCATTTCACTTCTTGCAGATTCTTTACAACTAGCAAATGGGATTTGAGATTACTGAGGAAATGGAGCAATTGGGAGCCAACTTCCTCGTTTACAGTAAAAGAACGTATTATCGGAAGTAAAAGATTTTATTTCCTTCTTCCTATTCCCTGTAATATTGCTCCTCGTTGTTAAGAATTTTCTCCTTCTTCCTTCAGAAACTCCAAGATGCACTTAAGGCTGTAAGCAGTTCGCACAATCAACCATCATTATTAGCATTTGGTGTAGTATTCGCTCAAACTTCTACGATACATCACCCCATCGACGTATTCACGACAGAAACTAGAAATCGCCTACACCCTCAAGGTCCAGAGTAAGTCCTTTAAATCAATAATAGCCAAGAACATCTAAATTAATTTACTCAGAACACCTCCGTATTTGCTAGACAAACTTTCAACACGTCCTGTTCCAACTGACTTGCAGCAAAACCATCCACGAAGAACAAGAAACGCTTGCTATTTCTCAGTTCATTAAGAGTTTACACAAAAAGGCCATACGTAAGAGAGCAAGCTTAACAAGAAAGTCTTAGAAAGCAAGAGGGAGAGAGGGAGATATGAGACCAACCAATTAGGTTCACTTCTCTTAAAAGACAGTAGGTCATATGAATTCGTAAACCCTTTTCGGCTTTTAAAATATTCTCTTTGACACTTTCCCAACTGTTTCACTAATACATTTCCTGAACAAGGACAAAACGTACCTATTCGACTCAACAGCGTGCCATTCGCTATGATCATTATCAGCCATTTCTCCAAGAAATTCTTTCAGATCGATCGCTCCATCTTTGTTCAAATCCTTTTCCGACATCGTTATCTGAACAAATCATTATAGTTCGATTCCATAAGGTAGATGAAATTGCTGCAGTCCACTTGAAATTCATTGGAAATAACGCATAGAAAATAGCGGAGAAGCATTTATAGCTAACGAAATTCCCAGAATTACTGTCACTCCTACGCATAAATTGAATAAAGAACCTTACACGATGGATAATAGTACAAACCGGCCTTGTTACAACACAGGATATCTCCCTACTATATTTGGTACTAATGAACAATTCCAACCTCGACCAATATCTTGTGCATATGTTTGTAATTCTCCGGATTCAAAAAAGCACTCAACTCCACCATATTCAGTTTACCGTCACCATCCAAATCGGCAGCTGTAAGGAAATTGAGAAAGTACTGCAGGTAGAAAAAGTTGATGTTTAATAAAAAAGTTGGTCCATGCAAAGGTGAAGATACGGCCATTTAGTTGCGAAATGGAAATCAAGAAGACGACCGATAACCTTTAAAATATAATTCGTCTTCGTTCATCAACTTCCTATCATCAGCGTCAAGATCCTTGATGTCTCGATCAGGAAACGAATCCGCTAAGTACTCTTCCCACGATACCTGAACGAACGTATTGGTGTTTCCATTAAACAAAAAACAAGCTACTATTAGAAGTTCATGCCATCAAAACACCGGTGCAAATCAAAATTTCTTCGACCCAACTGTAGATCAATAAAAGGACAAGAAATAAATCTCTTGGCTTTGATCAATCCCTCAGGGATGCGCCATGCATTCGACTTCATTAAGCACCTTGGAGGTGATTGAATGCATATCTGGCTTTTACAATGACTCGCGGTAGTATACGGATGTATCAAGCCAGTGTTGCTATCCTCCCAGACGAATATGGTGCCAATTTGCCGACGCCAGAGAGATGGTGGGTCTGGTGAGCCACGGGAGCGGGGAACGATCCCATGTGTATTGCAGGGCTCCTCCGACTACTGCGCCACACGCACCCTTTTGTAAAGCAATACCGCTCGAAAATCTGATACATTTTGCTTAGCAACGCTTATTAACGAGAAAACACGAATGAAAACAAGATTTTCGTACCATTTTATCGCCATTTGCATCCATTTCAGTCAGTCGTTCAGTGACTTCTTCATTGTCCAATGACACCATCGATCGCTCTACCCAACTAGTCAATTCGGATTCATCTAAACGAAGTCGTCTATAAAGCTAAGGATGCCACCACTTCTACGGAATCACTTTCTAACCAATTTGTCGAAATAAATATACAACATAGCACAACTTCACAAAGACATAAAATGAAGGAAGGAAAGAAAACAGCAGGAGCACCGGAGAACTTAAGAGAGTTTAAAAATTCGTAAGAAATTAGGAAAGACTGGAATGTAATAAAACGAAAATAAAGAAGTGGTGATAAATAATTATAGCAATTCATCCCATGTCACCAATACCAGAGAAGAATTTGACAATAGATAAAGCAGAAGTGCAAAATCAATAGCAATAACCAATCAGACGAAGATATATCCTATAGATTCTACCCCAGACCGATTCGCAAAGAACATAAAGCTTTCCTGAGTTTGCAAGAAAGATTAGAATGTCGACGTTTTTCCAAAGTCCCCATTCGAAACAGTGAGCTACGAAGCTCCTTAGCTAATGCTAATGCTAGTCAAAGGCTAGGCTATACGGTTCGCTTGACTGTGTTGTGAAAGAACTTGTTCGAAAAGACTTCTTATATAGCGTTCGACCAGTCACCTATCTAGGCACTTTATTTGCTACCGTCCAAAAAAACATTCAATCGCAAGCTGATAGGCCATTCGCCAACAGACAAAAGGTCCACTGACCAGCTGTGATGACGAGATGAGAATAACCAATCATTGGAATCGTATCGTATCAAAACGATACATCCACAATATGAAAGACAGACTGCTTCTAACTTTGCTCCCACAACTCCATGATAAGCTCTTCTGACGCTAATTTTTATGCTTTCTTATTAACCTCGGATGACATTAACTATTAGACCCTATGGCATTATTCCAAACATTGTCACCAACAGAAAAGACATGTTCTAGACACTGACGTAGTTTCACTCCGCTGCTCTTCTTTCCACCATATCGTTTTCTTTTCCTCGTGAATGATCGATTCAGCAACAAAATGAAGATGAACTACCACCGTTCATGAAGGAAAAAACAGGAAGTGCAATAGGAGAATATTTCGAATAGGATCAAAGTGGGATTAAAAGGGATAAAGTCTTCGAAAGAGAAAAAATTTAAACAGCGAATATGCTCCAGTTTCTCAATCAAAATGTCTGGATCGTATCTACACTACCACATAGGGATTACTAGCAAGGATAGGAACCGCAATTAGACCAGCAAACAACACAACTAACCTAGCCGGTAGATGTGAGATTCAGAAGATTCTTGCTGGAGGTCGTACACCTACGAAACCAGAAAAAAAAACTGCCAGAAGACAGCCCAGAAAGAACTATTCTAAAAAAAAATGTCAATGGGACTTTGGCGAGTATTCTCATTATCCACTCTTCCGAATAAAGACAGAATGACCATCACCTCCGGGCACAAGGCCGTTGAATTGATAACGTAATAGCTTTACTCAAGGTTTTTCCCTTCTATAATCACCGTAACAGATCGCAAAATCTCTATGGAGGAGGGACCAATCTTATTCCTTCTATCTGAAATTCGAACTGCTACCCAGAGCATGGAAGGACGACGGCCTCGAAGCTGGAAAACAACACAGATGATATTGGTACTATTTATTTGCATACTTATACTTGTATACTACTTCGTGTATAAACTATGAACCACACTTCTTGCACTGTTGATAGTAAAAATGCAGTAAAATATTCATGCCCACGAACAATGCCCGCCATCTTCGCATTTTTACATCTGTTCAGCAACAAAAACGACGGTTAGTATCATAAAAGTTCACAGAATAGTACCCGACTCTTACTTTTTCTAAGTTTTATCGACTATGAAAACATTCGATAGTAACGAAACTAATGCCATTCCATTAGTACCCGCTGATCAAGGAGCGAATATCTTACTGAAGACATCTTTTTGACAATCATGAAGTCGAGGCGACGCTCAAAGAGCTCAACGAGTTAGGAAAAAATAATATTGCACACAAACTTGGAGAAAAACTCAGTGCATAAAAAAGTAGTATGATAGAACACGGATGGTTCTTTAATTATACAGAGCACAATTTGTGTACCTGCAGTATTCACTAGTCATCAAAGACGAGATCAAAGTGGTGTTGGACAAATGTCGAAAAGCAGCGCTGAGCACTTCAGAGCTTCTCAAAGGTGCCACCTGACAGACTCAGAACGCCGCCCTTACCTGTTTAACTCAGAAATCGTACCAACGCTCTACTATGCAGGTGAAACATGGACTGACATTTCAACTACTCCATACATCACTTGCAGAACGTTTTTGAGAACTGTAGTTTTCACAAATATGCCATACACATACCTTGTGAACGAGTTGTGTTCAAAATGCTTCAATAAAACATCGAAAATCAAACATTTGTGGGCTGGTCATGTGATAATAACAGTTATGAATGATAGAAGAGAAGAATCTTAGTATAGATCCCCATAGCGAGAAAGCCACCCCTGGATTAACTGGTGAACATGCTTGTTGAACACGTCAACGAGCGGTAGATACAGCTGCGGAAAATATTCGTAAACGTCACTATTTGCAAAACGACCAGAACAATACATCATGATCGTTAATGATCGACTCAAATATGGACTGCGTTTTTCGGGTACGCATGAATCGTCACATAAACTGTAAAAGCTAAAAACCTCGGCATTGATCAATCTCTGAAGGATACGCCTTGAATCCACCTTCATTAAGCATCGTGGGAGGTGAATGAATGCATAACTGACCTTTACAATGACTCGCCGTGGCCTACCGATGTATCGAGCCAGTACTGCTATCCTCCCAGACAAGTCTGGTAGCAATCTGCCGACTTCGGAGGGATCGAGGGCTTGGGGACCATGGGAGTGGGGATCGACTCCACGTCCGTGTTGCAGTGGCGCCTCCAACCACTGCACCACAAGACATATATGCCGATCAAGGTGTTGTATCTAGTAGAACAGTGTTTGTATACTGCGATATGTTGCGACCTTCCTTTGATCGGATGTTTTGTATGAAGGAAGAAGAAAGAAATATAAAAAAGTAGGTCCCTGGTCAACGAAAAATCGTGTTGTTCCTATAGAAGACGGCCATAAATGCAGCAGAAACAAAGAGTTTTAACCTTGAGTTTTCATAGAAAAACTCTCTGCCTAATGCCTAACCCAACATCAAATAAGTGAGGAATGGTACAGGTCACAGTCTAATATCGTTTGTTTTTAATTACCATTTCTCAACCGTTCTTACAAAGAACGACGCAAAACGGAATGAAAAACATCACTCAGGAATGCGTAAGGCTATTGAAATGAAAGTCCCATTGAATGGAGAATAGTGATGAGGCGATAAAAGCAAATATCGGATCAGAATCTCGCATCAGAAATGAAAAATGTCTGCATTGAGAAAAAAAGCAAAGAACCCCTCTACCGCCAAAGTGTATTTAATGGACATATGTACTTTAAGCAAAGACTAATTTGCTTCACAAACATCTAGTTGGTTCTATGAATATCTGTTCCTCCAACAACTCTAGGTAAACTAAACATCGGAGGTTCATTAAAAACAAAGAAAAGTCGTTTTCTTGAAAAGCACACACGTCGTTGTTACTCCCACTCTTTACCCACAAAAGCCTCTTGACGGTTTAACACCTCGTCGTGGCTGGGAGGTGTTTCTGGGTGTCCGGCTGCGATGTACAGCGGAGGGATTCACCATCACAGCACGGTCCCTCGAGCTAAGGACTCCGGCGTTTCCATCAAGAAGCCCAGGGAAGAGTAAATCAATAACAGGATCCACCATCGCCCTGGTATCAAACTAGTCGCACCGTGGCAAATCTCCCTCCGATCCACAAGGGTGACGATTGCTTGGGGTGGTGACGACCTAGGGTAGACTATGTCTAGACTGACCTTGGGTCTTCAAAGAACCACAACAGCTATGCCGGCCAAACTCCGAAAAAATGGATATCATTCTGGGGCACCAATGAGGACGGACCAGCCAAGTATTCATGTAAGTAGGTATTCATGAAAGCTGACGTTTTGGCCGATTTCGCCTTTTTCAGAGCCGCTTTCTATGATCTCCATATGGAATACTCAGTTAAAGACACACAGAAAACGGCTCTGAAAAAGGCGAAATTCTCCGAAAAATCTTTTGTGAATAAAGAGTGTTATAACAACTTCGTATGTACTTCTTAAAAAACGGCGAATTATTGATCACTGTCGAGGTTAGCAGAAAGTTGGTCCTGGAAATTACAAAGAAAACTTCTTCAAAATGAATTCTGCAAGAAGGTGTATTTCGAACAGCCGAAATCCTCTCACTCACCCACAAAACCATCACCATTCACATCCATTTTACGAGCTAGAACTTCCAATCGTTTCTTTGACTCCTCAACAGGCATCTCATCGAACTCATCAGCAGTTTTGCGTGAGCCTACATAAGTCATATCATGTATCAATACTTCCCCTAACAAAAAGTTTCAAAATAACTAGATTCTCGCCGAAAATTCAATAAAAGGAAGACTGAGAGACAGGCGAAACGAAGGATCCGTAAGGTGCGGTAGTGAACGTGTTAGCCCCGAAAAGGGTAATAGCGCGTTCGTTCCCCACAGCCCACGCCTACGATCCGGAGTTTTGCAAATATTTCATCGTCATTGTGGTTGTATTTCGAATAATACCCTGCCGTGAAAAAATGTAATAGGCGGTAAATAAAAAGTTAACAAGGAAGAGTTACCAAGTACGGCTTGGTGATCAGCATGGTGACTATCTTCGCCTGTTCCTTGATGACGAAGAATTCGAGCAGCAGCACCGTCTGATTCACGTTCTTTCTCACAAATCACTAGCGGAAGCAACATTATCAGAATCCTGACCATTTCTACCTGAGATCGAAATTATAAACAGGAGAGCGAGAGTAACACAAGCGTAAAAATCGGAAAACCTAAAGCAACGCCAAATACAAAGACACTTAAGGATAGAACTTGTACCGACGAAGTAACACAAAAACGAAAATCTGCTAAAGCTCCTTTAAAAGACCTGCAAGAAAAAGAGCAGTATATATTTATAACTATAGTTTTAACTATTCACTTTATTCTTCAGTGTTCTGCTGAGACGGATATGACCATCAGAACGGTCTTGAACAACTGCAAATCCCTACTTAGTAGACAAGGATTCAATATGAGATGTTCAACAACATCATTACGACATCATCACTGTAAGCAGAACAGCTCAGCAAGGGTCGTGACATCAATACTGCAGAGCTATTCAGGAGCACACTCGAACATCTGATCTGAAGATTGGGGTGGAAAATCACTCTCTCGGCGTTGATCAATTCCTGAGAGATGCGCCACGCATTCGACTTTTTTGGAAGGATGGCAGCACTGACTCGATAAACCGGTAGGCCACCGCGAGTTATTGTACAGGCCAGATATGCATTCAGTCACCTCTGACGATGTTAAGCATCGCTGGAGGTAAACGAATCCATATATGGCTGGCCTTCACAATGACTCTCAGTAGCCTACCGATGTATTGAACCAGTGCTGCTATACTCCCAGACAAGACTCGTACCAATTTGCCGACCTCGCAGGGATGGAAAGCTTGTTGGGCGATGGGCACGCGAATCGATCTCACGTTTGTGCCGCAGTGGCGCCTCCGACCACTGCGCTAGCTCACTGGTATCTTCGTAAACTCTTCTCGGACATAAATATCACTTCAGAGTTGATCTGCAAAGTATAAAATTCTTCTTTCTTCTTTAAAGTAGTTGTAGTTCGCGCCTAGCTGTTGAGTTTTCGGTATAGACAAAACAAATCAACAACAAGAGCTGTACAGAAGAGAAAAGGAAAGGAGTACGAGAAAGGAGGAAAGGTCACTATATGACAGCAGTTCTATGGAAGAAAATTTGGATAACACGATGCGAAAACGTCCCGCTGATGAGAAGAATTGCTAAGACGGTGTAGTAAACGCGCTCCAATTAAAAATCTGAGCGCTGGTGAAACCGCTTGCATCGAACTTTCATCATAAAATGTTTTCTCTTCGACATTTTGTATAATTGTTACGATTTAAAAGTACTGAATACGATCTATCAACAAGTAAAAGGATTCATTAGAAAAAATTCTCTGTCAAACCATCACTAAACCATTTGGTAAGCAGAACACTCACCAATAAGGTTCAGGTTTAGGTTTAGGCTTAGGCTTAGGCTTAAGCTTAGCTTTAGACTAAGTATTTGAGGCGATCACTTTTTGGAAGAATTTCTTTTTTTGTGGCGCAGTGGTTGGTAGCGCTACTGCGACACACATGGAATCGATTCCCACGCCCGTGGCTCACTAACCCTTCCATAACTCCGGGGTCGCCAGATTGGTACCAGACTTGTTTGGAAGGATAGCAGCACTGGTTCGACACATCGGTAGGTCACAGCGAGTCATTGTAAAGGCCAGATATGCATTCAATCACCTCTAAAAGACGCTTGGTGAAGTCTATTGCATGGCGGATCCCTCAGGGATTGATCAACGCCGAGAGCTTTATCCTTTATCCTTTATTTTACCCTTTTTGTTTTAATGCACTAATTCCTTGGTCTGAGCCTTCCTATGACTGATTTCGAAAGAATGAGTAGAGGTCATAACGAAGTAGATGTACTTTGAATAGAAACTATCGCATAGTAACTTTTCAGTAACTCGCAGTTTCCTACCGATGTATCGAACCAGTGCTGCTTTCCTCCTAGACAAGTCTGGTACCAATTTGCTGACATCGGGGGATAGAGGGCTTGGTGGGCTAGGGTCGCGGACCCGATTCTATGGATATTGTAGGGCGCCTCCGACCACTGCGCCACAAGTGCCTTTTCGACGACTTTTCAGCATTCGTGAGAAACTGTTGAACATAGGTTTAGCTGGTCACGAATTCCAAGATGACTCAGTTGTGAAGAAAAAACAGAAAGGAAAAAAAATGATGACTAGACATATCAATGATCGAGATTAAAATGACTCAACACATTCTTCAATACGACGTCTGCGATGAAATATCGCTCGATGTCTTCGAACAAAACAAAACTCTACGATCGTCGTCTGCTCAGTGAGAATCTGTTGACATTCCAGGAGGATTTCGGTTAAGATATCGATGACATCGTATCTGTAATGCCTATAAGAAATCAATATCCCTGAATTCAGAGGTTTTTTGATGATCAAGGATAAGCAGCTTCCGCATTGGATAAGTCTGCACATCGTCACTTATGTACCTAGATCTTTGGGTAGAAAGCTTAAAATGCGACTTAATAGCCATCCGACGCCTTGTTATAGAGAAGGATATTGTCGTAAGAAATGTGATGGATCACCACATGAAAAATACAGGTTCCCAGGACCGACTTTCTACTGACCTCGGCATTGTTGTCTGCTCGAGAAAAAAATGTGAATGTTGTAAAAACAACTGTGATGAGAAAATGTGAAAAAAAACGAACGACCTTTCAGACGACGAACTCTTTCGTACTTTTCGAAACTTTCAACTAGAACGATGTAATATGGATGTGGCATATGAATCTGGGATGGGAATCCGTCTGCGTGTTTAGTGAACACGAAAGCTGCGCGGTAGCATCTATAGCTATTGATTGATTATCTACGAACTCTCAAACGAACAGCTCTGGAACGCCAGTTATCAATATCAAGTGATGGTCGATCGATCAGTTCCAGTATAGAACATTATAGTACTACTTGGCGCACTTGCTGTTTAGCATTTCATTGTCTATTGTATTCATTGTCTAAATGGCTATTCGAGTGGACGCGTAGTACAGTGGTAGTCATTCCAACCATCACGATAACGATGTTGGTTCGAGCCCTCTCCAAACTCACCAGGCCTCCCATCAATCCGGGGCTGGGAAATTGCTACCGGGCCTGTCTAAAAGAAGTTTTTTGTCTCCAATCTGAATGGGAACGCTGTAGCCCGGCTATCTCAGGACTCCAGGGAGGATCGACGACCTGCATACAACGACATTCATGTTGAAAAGATCCTCGAGCAGCAACGGAAGTCACACTTAAAAAGCTGGAAGAGCTTCGTGGATGATAATTGCTAGGAAACGGATCAAATACGAGAAGTGTTGGGATCCACACAGTAGGTGTGACAAAACGGAAACTGGCTGTTTGAAATGATAAGAAGAGCTAAATGATTCCATTACTGTCGTCGTCTACTCACTGTACGTCAAACGTCCCAAGAGTGCTGGTTTGATGCAAAAAAGCTGCGACTGTCGCAGAAAATAAGAAGAACACGATTAAGATCGATTGTTCCGAATAATTTCGCGGAAAAACTTAACGAAAGGACTAAAAGAAAAATCGGGATTCACTTGGGTAATTGCAGAGATCGCGCGATTACAAGAATCGCTGCCGTCCTGGAAGAATCCTACTCGCAAGGAATATGCTGGTAAATCTCTGGTCTGTACTTACAACAACGGAGGTCTGGGAACGCTGTAGTACGGCTGGTGGAAAACGGCACCCAATCATCAACAGTATATTCTATCGGGAGAGAAAACAACCGATCAATAAGCCGCAGCTGAATCCACACTGAGGAATTCTATGGGTAACAGTTGCAGCACAGCGAATCGAACGAAGGAAGCGTTCTATGCAATGCAAACATGTGAAGCTAAGCCTTCTAAGTAATTAAATAAGTAAGCAACATGAAGAGAAAACACCCAGTCCAATAAATGATGATGACGATGGAATGGGAATGAAATATGATGATTTAGGAAAGTACACAAAACTTAACCTTTTTTATTTATTGCCTATTCCTTTTAACGGCAGGGTATTTGCGAAATATAACTACTATAATGCTGAGATATTTGCAAAACTCCGGACCAGAGGTGTCTGCAGTGGGGAACAAACGCGCTATTGTCGTTTCTGGGGAGTAACGCGTTCACCACCACACTATGCGGGCTCGCCAAATCAATCCCGCTGACGTATCATTGCTGATCGTAGAGATCGATAGAACAAGCTGAGAGACAGGCGAAACGAAGGACCCGCATGGTGTGGTGGTGAACGCGTTTCTCCCCGCAAAGTATAGTAGCGCGTTCGTTTCCCACCGCATACACCTGCAGTCTCGAGTTTTGCAAACATCTCAGCATTATAGTAGTTATATTTCGCAAATACCCTGCTGTTAAAAAGAATAGGCAGTAAATAAAAAGGTTAAGATTGTCTCATTCAAGCGATGCTCCATTGAAAAAGATCGGACTAAACGAAGGCGAAGGCGCCACATCGAGACCAAGAAGAATAGTGGACTATCGACTCGAATCGTCGGCTCTGATGAAGATGAAGACGTCGGAACGTTAGCCGAATAAAATTGTTTACCATCCTCCTATAAGCTCATCAAGAAAAGGATACAGGTTTGTTGAGTGTTCGTTCATTGGACCAGGTTAATGATAAGCAGGTCAAGAATGTGGCAAATGAGTTGATTAGGTAATTTTTCGTATTTTTGTTGAGCAAACGCGAGATGTTATTATTCTTTATTCACGAATAAGCTGACGTTTCGGCGGATTTCGCTTTCCTCAGAACCTGGAAAGGTCAAGTTGATCGCAATCTACTCGGCCAGACGCCTCCATAACCAAACAAAGAAACCCCAAACCAAGATTTCAATCACTTTGAACACAGCTTTGCACACTCACCGCTTCCTATGAGGTTTCCACTAAGTATGTCACGTAGAAACCAACCGCACAGAAATCACGTGGAAGTATAATGTGCCCCTCACATCAGAAAAGCAGTTTTATATACTGCCCTACATCACGCGTGATAATGAGGCATTCTTCCCTGCGGTTCATTTTCGGATTTCTGGAATTAATCCAGAATGCCTCGAGAGTTTTTCGCGTCTGTGTTCTTGATTCGCGTGCCAGGATCGTGACACATACTTCAAAGTTCTCCCCGTTATGTCTCTGGGTCCTATGCGTGCCTAGCGGGGTATTTGGTCTATGTTTGCCGGCTAGGTGTTCTTTTATGCGGACACAGAGGGGTCTGCCCGTTTCGCCAATGTATTCGTCTCCGCACGTCTTACAGGAGATCAGATAAACTATAACGGTCATATAGGCGGTTACGAACTAGCTAGCGCTTAAGATTACTCGGTAGTATTTCAACTGCGCTTACGGAATTCTCTAAGCCCGCCCTTCTTAAGCAGCGTTTTATAGCAGTACTTCATTTGAGATGAAGGGTAGGATAAACAGGACCCTTCTATCGCTAGAGATGTTGTTTGGAGGCCTAGGATTTTCCCTACACCTATCCTGAGCTACAGTTTCGTAGCCATTAGAAATGGCTATTTGCCGTGCCAAGTTCCGGGACTCCTCTCTCTGCTCTCTTCTCGTGCACACGTTGGTTGCTGTTCGAAACATGTTTTTTAATAAGCGCCCTTTTCGTGTGAGAGGGGTGAGAGGAGAGGTAATGAACCAAGATGTTTTTACTACTTGGCTTTCGGTACCACTTTGTAATGTAGCCATTTTCTGATAGGTGAATTTGTACGTTCAAAAATGGAAGCCATTTTTCTTTCGGCTTTTCTCGTGTGAAGTTGATATACTCTGACTGTTCATTTAACAATTCGAAACATTTGTCCATTTCCTCTTGTGCTGAGCAAAGGACAAAGCAGTCGTCTACATACCTACAGTAGAGTAGAAGCCCGAGATCAGTCACCGGTGCTTCCACTTTAGACGTAAATGCAATGGCAAGGCTTGGAGCCAGTCGTTGTCCCATTGCCAACCCTCTTATTTGAGCGTAGTACTTTCCAGACCATCTGAAGATTGAGCAGCTCAAGCGTTCTTTTAAGAGTGCCATCAACTGCTCNACAAAGCAGTCGTCTACATACCTACAGTAGAGTAGAAGCCCGAGATCAGTCACCGGTGCTTCCACTTTAGACGTAAATGCAATGGCAAGGCTTGGAGCCAGTCGTTGTCCCATTGCCAACCCTCTTATTTGAGCGTAGTACTTTCCAGACCATCTGAAGATTGAGCAGCTCAAGCGTTCTTTTAAGAGTGCCATCAACTGCTCTCTCTTGAAGCCATACATATTTATTTCTTCTTCGTGTTGCATAAGGAGTTCAAATATGGTTTGCATTGCGGAGTCATTCGACACGTTTGTATAAAGGGCGGTAACGTCGAAGGACTCCACCACGCACGCGCT
>UYYA01005216.1:0-33096 GCA_900624975.1 Angiostrongylus costaricensis | reverse complement strand
ATGCGTACCTAGAGGGGTGTTTAAACGGATTTTAGCTTTCCCATCCAGATGTTCTTTTATGCGGACACAAAGTGGTCTACCCGTTTCCCCGATATATTCCTCGCCGCATGCATTACATGAGATCAAGTATATTATATACCTAAACTCATGCAATCCCCGTCTCTCCCGTTAGGACAGATCATACTTGAGGCGTTTTGGATAAATTTCAAAAATCCAAAGATGAACCGGAAGGACGAATGCCTCACTATCACGCGTGACCTGGCGCCCTATTTCAAAATGATATTTTGACCACGGGGCGTGTCTTGCTCGCGTAAACTACGTGTTGGCCAGTCCCGCACATAACATCACGGTGAGTGACCTTTCTGTTCAATATGGCGTCTATTTGAAAGTTTGATCTTCATTAATACTTTAACCTTCTTTTCCACCGAATAATAAAAAGTATTCTAACATAAAGTACGTCCAGGCTCTGAGGAAGGCAAAGTCGCCGAAACGTCAGCCATCGTTCAATAACATCAAAAACAACGACAACGACAACGACAACGAAGATCTGTACCAACCTCGCGTCAGCTTAAGAAGATCAGTTTATAAGATCACATAAATAAATATAAGCAAGTTTGTTCAACGCGTCATAATGGTGTATGTGTTCACTCGGCTGTGGCAAAAAAAGGCAGAATGATTTGTAACAGCATTTCTTCATTCAGTAATACTGTTGAAGCAGAGACAATGTTTGCCTAGTTGAATTGTGCATATAGCACTACGGAGCATTTGAAAGGTAGCCAAATTCATTAGAAGCTTTTGGCTGAATAAGAGCAGATTATCACCGATCACGGCAACTACCACATATACCTCTGACGTCTAATGAATGTGGATTAAAAGTAGAGAAGAAATCAGCGAGCAACGTGGACCTCGTGCGGGGCTTTTACAAAAGCCACTAACGAACTTTCCACCTCTGTGCTCAGAAACAATCCTTGAATTCTATGCTATTTGGTACGAAAATAGGTTTATACTTTAATCACATCAAGGAAATTGAGTGCAGTACACGGGTTAGAAGGTTTCAGTGGATGAGCTCTGTTTGTCTACTGAGCTGAATTTATACCTTCCATAGATAAGCTCTCATATTCGTGCACATTCGTAAATGTTTGTGTACACGTTAACATGACTGAAGGAAGACGTGCAATCACGTAGCCCGGAAGTACTCTTGAAGTAGTTGAGATGTCCAAATAAACGAGTACTTAGATAAAGAAAACTTAAATCTCAACTAAGTACTACAGTATGCGAGCATTGAACCTTGTGGGTTAACAGTGATGCTTCCTAGATTAAAATTATGATCTGAATCCGTGAGATAGAAATATGAAATTGTGGAGGTCCTAACAGGTTTTTTTATGGCTTACAAAAACTGGACGTCAGAATACGGCATTGTGGCTTTTGTCTGAGGAAAATATTGTGACCCGTGAAATGCATCTATGTAGAGTTTACATAGATGTTTAAGGAGAGTGGTCCCATTTTCCAAAAGTGCTATAGGGAACGGTGGCATCTGCAAAGCTGTTTGACAGTGACAGATGCCTACAGTTTGAGTTTTTTTCTTCCTTGAGGTTGTTATAATGTTTGGTTGACTAGTCCGCGTGTAATTTGGAGCTTTGTGAAATTACGAAAGCCAAATCTGTCGGAACATTAATCATTCTAAGAATGATGTTATATTACTAACAAAAATGCTTAAACTCTTGAAGAATACAGTCAGATTTTGCCTGGAGTGTTACCAAGGCGTTGGAAAATAAATACATGTCTCGAATACGAATATCCTCCCAGCAATTTACCGCCTCATCGTGGTTGGAAGGTGTTACTGAGTGTCGAGCTGTGGTGTACAGCGGGAGATTCATCCTACGGCGGGGTCGTCCAAACTGAGAAAGAGTTCGGCGTTTCCACTATGAAGCTCATCTAGGTGTAAACCAATACCGGGATCCACCACCGTCCTGGTATCAAACTAGTCGCATGGTGGCAAACCTCCCTCCTGTCTACAAGGGCGGCGACTGCCTGCGGCGGTGACGACCCGTGGCAAACCTTGGCTAGGGTGACGTTGGGGGCTAAACTAGCAAAACTCCAAAAATGGAGATTTTGCTGAAGCCCTCACAACCAGTGAGGGCGGGTCGTCGAAGTATCCAAATAAGTAAGAATGAGAATATTAAAAGTATTTTACCTTGTTAAAAGGAAGTGAAACCGTCTATTCTAATGCATGAATCTTCTAATAGACCGAGTTCGTACTTAGATGTGTGTCTTTGCGTTCAATAGGACATGTTTTTGCAGGCAAGTACAAGACGATCATTTTGCTGAGAAGCATTTCAATTTTGACGTTGATGGCCACAACTACCATATTTTGAGGTAAACATTATATCATATTTTTTCTCTATTCTGCCCTTTCTATCATCTTTGCAAAGAATGTATGCCTCTATCTTAAAACTACCATAAATGTGGACTAGACTTTGCGACCTAAAATGTCCGTGTTGTAGTCTTTTTTATAGTATAATAGTAATCAACTCCATCGAAAGATTTTTCGTCCTCAACTGCTGTATGCATTACATTTCGATCTTAGCCGCTCTACGAGATTCCAAAGGGCTGATGAAAAATGTATCAAGTTTAGAGTATCAACGTAATCTCGTGATTTTTTGTGACTCATTTTGTGTGTGAAGGGTGGGAAGAAAGGAAATGAACAAGAATGTTCTCGTTACTTGGCTTTCGATACCTTTTTGTCAGGTAACCGCTACTTGATAGGTTTATTTGAACGCCTAAAAACGGAAGCCAGTTTTTTCTCGGTTTTTCCCGGGTGAACTTTATGTACTCGGACTGCTCGTTCAATAATTCAAAGCATTTGTCCATCTTCTCCTGCGTAGAGAAGACGACAAAACAATCATCTATATATCTGCAGTAGAGTAGTGGTCGGAGATCGAGAACAGGGGCTTCTATCTTAGACATAAACACAATGGCAAAGCTTGGTGCCAATCGCTGTCCCATTGCCAACCCCCTCGTTTGCGCGAAATATTTCCCAGACCATCTGAAAATCAAGCAGTTTAGGCACTCCTTTAAGAGAGCCATTAGCTGCTGGTTGGACAAGCCATGCATATTTATTCTTCTTTCATGTTCAACAAGAAGTTCAAAGATGGCTTGCAGTGCGGTAACGTCGAAAGTCTCCATCACCTACGTGTTATTAGGAGACGCGTTACGTAGACGTTCTAGGAACATTTGGGTGTTTGTGAGGTGAGCTGGAGTGTGGTTAAGCAACTGGGTAAATATCAGGCTTAAAAACCAGGTTATTCTATCCGTTGGCCCGTCTACACAGCTGATGATTGGTCTAACCTTAAATGATGACGGATTGGTTGACGCATGATCTTCAGGTGATACCAACTTATGTGCTTTAATAAATAGGTATAGGACGGGACATGTTGGTCTATCGATTTTAAAGTGCGAAATAACCGATGATTTTAAACCCGCAGCCTTTGCCACACTGACCCATTGATTGTTTAGCTTTCGGTATTGACTTTTACATTCGTTTTCAGAGGATGGGCGATAGAGAGTAGCATCACTAAGATGTTCCTCTGTTATCTCAACATCCAGCTGGCGAAGGATAACTACGAACTCTCCCCCCTTATCACTAACAGACAATCTTATTGTTTTCGAGTTTATTAATTCTCTAATTTCCCGCTTGCCACATTTTTGTGCGGCTGTAAGGTTAGAGATAAACTTTCTATCGCGGTAGAGATCAAGAGTCTTGAGAACGCCGTCCGAAAACGCGCGGAATTTTATGTCAACTCCATCGTTAGGGTCCTGCTGTCTAAAAACGTTTTAGGGAAAGGAGATGGTGGTAGTCCCGCCGCCTCTTGATTTTTATCTCTATTTGATGTTTCTTGCTTGGCCTGATAGCGGAGTCGATCTTGAAGCTCATAAAGGTTGCATGCTATCCTACGCAGGGTCGTTTTAGAAATGGAATGTGATGGTGCAAAACTTGGGCCCAATTCTAGTAGCGAGCGCGCATTATCAGGTATTGTTATGCCCCCAATCACGGTGACCCTAGATTTTCTTGGTGCACTATCAACCCCATTTTGACTATTATCNGACTGTGATGGTGCAAAACTTGGGCCCAATTCTAATAGCGAGCGCGCATTCTCAGGTATTGTTATGCCCCCAATCAAGGTGACCCTAGATTTTCTTTGTGCATNTTGGGCCCAATTCTAGTAGCGAGCGCGCATTATCAGGTATTGTTATGCCCCCAATCACGGTGACCCTAGATTTTCTTGGTGCACTATCAACCCCATTTTGACTATTATCAGAAACGTAAGGAATTCGTTTGCAGTTGTTTCTTGAAGCTGAGACGTGTGAATTACCCAAAAGATGTTCGAATTAGCGTTGTAAGGTTATTTTGGCATTAGATCTAATAAAATCGCATATCAATATTGACCCACCAACTATCCTCCTCCAAAGGCGATCCTCCAAATACAAAGCACAAAAATGTTCCTTCGTTGCACACTTTTTCATTCTGGCAAACATCTCGTTCTGCTTGCTTCGTAGTGCAGCTCGAAGTAGTTCCATTTCGATGCCTCGTACTTGTTGGCTGCCCTTTGGTTGACCGCATATCTCGTGAAGTCGCTTTCGTTTTATAAACTTCGGCACGACTCGATATTGAAAACAGCGGCGGAGGAAGTTGATTTGCTGTCTAGCTAAGACAATCTTCTCTCTTAGTGACAATGCTTCCTTCACAAGTCGAAAGTACTTTGCTGGTACATCTTGTAATAGTTCCCAGGATCGACTTTCTATTAACCTCGGCGTTGGAATATGAATGTGTCGTTTTCTGTTCAGCAATCGCGAGGTTTTTAAACAGCATACATTTACTTCCATAGAAAAACACAATACAATACAACGCTAGCTGACGTTTCGGCAGTATCGCCTTCTTCAGAGCATGGAAGGGTATGCTGATGTACAATTTACTAGGCCAAACGCTTCAATAACACTTACAAAAAGACGAAAAACTTTGTGTGAAAATTGTTAATTGAAAAACTGTTGTCTCGATGAGTCGAATTTGAGTATGTTCTCAATTCCCACTTGCATACTTGGATACTTGGATGGCCAACCTTCCTTACTGGTTGTACCAAATTCTTCGTTATTTGGAATTTCGCTAACTTAACCATTGTGTTTCTCTGAAGCCCCGGGGTCAACCTGGCCAAAGTCTGCCCCAGGTTGTTACTACCACAAGCAGTCGCCACCTTTGTCGAACAGAGGAAAATTTGCCACCATGCGACTAGTTTGATACCTGGAGGGGCAGACCTTTGTGTATCTGTATAGAAGAACACCTAGATGGCAAACGAAAGCTAAGACGAAGTACTCCGCTAGGCACGGATAGGATACAAAAGCATAGCGGAGACGATTTTGAAGTATAAGTCAATATCCGTGCGCAGGAGACTAAAACACCAACGCGAAAACTTCCTAACGCTTTTTGGATAAATGCCAAAAACCCTACATTGATTAGCAGGGAAGAATGCCTAGAGGTCATACGGGATCTGGCCCCATATGTTCGCATCAATTTCTGCTGTGGGATAGTGCAGCCACCAATTATATGCGACTATATTCAGCTGTTCTAATCTTCCTAATTGGGACTCACGAAAAATCGGTGAGTTTTTCGAGAAGCTGTTAATCATGTAATTGCCATAGAGTTTTTCGTCTTTTTCTAAGTGTTATTGAAGCGTTTGGCCTGGTAAATTGTATATCAGTGTATCCTTCCAGGCTCTGAGGAAGGCGATGCTGCCGAAACTACTGTACTGCTCTGCTGTACTTACTGTTGTATTGTATTGTTTTTCTATGGAAGTAAATGTATGCTGTTTGACAACCTCGCGATTGCTGAACAAGAAAACGACGCATTTATATTCCAATGTCTAGGCTAATAGAAAGTCGATCCTGGGAACTGTTGCAAGATTATACATAACTATACAATTAATGAATTAACTAATTATAACTATACCTCCAACTTCCCAACGGTTTACCGCCTCATCGTTTCTGCGAGGTGTTCCTGGGTGTCGGACTGCGATGTACAGCGGGGGATTCATCCCCTGGTGCGGTCTCCCAAGCTGAGAAGGAGTCCGGCGTTTCCATCAGGAAGCCTAGGTAAAAGTAAACGAATGCCAGGACCCACCATCGTCCTGGTATGAAACTAGTCGTATGATGGCAAATCTCCCTCTGATCCACAAGGCTGCGACTGCCTGTCGTGGTGACGACGTGAGGCAGACTTTGGCCAGGCTGTCCTCGGGATTCCCGGTAACCACAGAAGCTTAACCAGCAAATCTCCGAAAAATGTTGATTATGCTAGGACCTGCATAACTAACGAGTGAGGACGGGCCATTCAAGTAACAAGTATCAAGTATACAATGGGGGTGTTAACGTAGTGGAGCCCCACAGTACACAGGTTGGTTCGATTCCTCATCCTAGATTCACCAAGCCCTCCATCCTTCCGGGGTCGACAGATTGGTAGCGGACTTCTCTGGGAGGATAGTAGCACTGACTTGATACATCGATAGACCATCGCAAGTTATTTTGTAGGCCAGATATGCATTGAATCACCTCAAACAAATTTTGCAGAAGTTAAATGGTGGGCCCATTTCTCAGGGATAGATCAAAGCCGAACGCTTTTAAATAATTAATGTTTAACATACTCTAGTGAAACCGGATAGTAGAGTGGTAGTGATGCCGATCATCACAAACACGGTTCTAGTTCGATCCAGCTCTGGCTCAACAAGACTTACATCTCTTCAACGTCAAGAAATTGGTATTGAACTTGTCCGGGAGAGAACCACTCTCTGTAATCTGGCTGTCAACTCTCTAGTCCGGCTATTTCAGCACTCTAGAGGAAGTTCACTCGACCAGCATTCAGGGACATTCATAACGAAAACGAAAATCCTTAAGCAGGAGCCAAACCTACATGCTAAGTGTTCGAAGACCTTCGTGGATGGTGGATATCAAGAAACGAATCAAGTGTGATTAGTGCTGGGGCCCACACAGCGGTTGTGAAGACGGGTTGTGTAAAATAAAACAAAAAAATGTACACTGATTTAGCGACGTTGAATTATTTGGAAAACATTTTTCTACTATACTAAAGGAGAAAAGGACTTGAATAATGTGAGGCAATCAGCGGTCACTTTAAGTGTTGTAGTGTGCACGGCAATGGTTGCCTATTGTACGAGATCTTCGCACCCTTACAACATCTATGAAACATTCATATTCTATGGAGGAATTCCCATATTAAGACTTTAGAATTTTATTTGTTCACCTATATTTTTGAAGTGGTTATTTTCAAATATTCGTTTGTAGATGAACTTTTATTCATCATGTCTCATTATTCACTGAAGAAATCGAGTGACAAATCCACATTACCTTTAACATATTTCTCATTGAAATATAACCGTAATGTTACTGAGATATTTGCAAAACTCCGGACCGCTGGTGTCTGCGGTGGAGACCGAACACGCTATTACTCTTTCCGGGAGCTAACGCGTTCGCAACCATTTTATTCCTCAATGAATTTTCGAATTCGATTATTCAATTATCATACTACGATAATAATATTTTTACATCTCCCACCAGAGCACCAGCATAAAGTCAGTCGTCATTAGCAATTCTCTTGTATAAAAAATAAGCTGCATTCCTCTTCGTCTAATGCGATCTGATTTCCCTATTCCGTTGAAAATGAATGTTCCACTTTTGCTCTAACATTGTTTGTGGTTCTGCACCTCAGTTTTTTTGAGGAAAACTCTGAAAATAATTCCCACTGTCAACCCGGAATGGTTTTTTCCTATTTCTTCGTCTTTACATATACACTTTTATACCTCAAGTATCAAACATTTGTTGGAAACAAATTATTATTGCGAAGTACCTTCATTGGTTCTCCTGCAATTCACTGTATCACTGCCGTTGGTAAGAAGGGGAGATTGATTAAAACTTATAGTTCGCTTATCCTAACAATAGTCAAGTAAGACGAACAGTTCTAACTGAAAACGATATTGACTTGTTGAGACTCAAAACACGGTCCTGTCTTAATAACTCGAAAGACCGACTTTCTATAAACCTCGGCATAGATAGTTGATATATTTACTTATGTGATCTTATAAACTGATCTTCTTAAGCTGGCGCGAGGTTGGTACAGATCTTCGTTGTCGTTGTTTTTGATGTTATTGATCGATGGCTGACGTTTCGGCGACTTCGCCTTCCTCAGAGCTTGAACGTATTTAATATTAAAATATTTTTATTATTCGGTGGAAAAGAAAGGTTAAAGTGTTAATGAAGATCAAACTTTCAAATAGACGCTATATTGAACAGCAAGGCCACTCACCGTGATGTTACGTGCGTGACTGGCCCACACGTGGTTCACGTGGGGTCGAGAGCAAGACACGCTCCGGGGTCAAAATATCGTTTTGAAATAGGGCGCCAGGTCACGCGTGATAGTGAGGCATTCGTCCTTCCGGTTCATCTTTGGATTTTTGAAATTTATCCAAAACGCCTCAAGAGTTTTGCGCGTTGATGTTTTTGATTCCTGCGCTAGGATCCGCACATTCACTTCAAAATCATCGCCGTTGTGCTTTTGTGCCCTATGCGTACCTAGAGGGGTGTTTAAACGGATTTTAGCTTTCCCATCTAGATGTTCTTTTATGCGGACACAAAGTGGTCTACCCGTTTCCCCGATATATTCCTCGCCGCATGCGTTACATGAGATCAAGTATATTATACCTAAACTCATGCAATCCCCGTCTCTCCCGTTAGGACAGATCATACAGTTTTCTGAGCTGCACAAACGATCATAGAGACGGTTTCGAACTAACTGGCGGCGTAGGGTATTGGGTGGGATGTCAATAATCGTTACATAATTTTCAAGACCACTTTTTCTTAAGCACTTTTTAATGGCGTGACTTACTTCATTTGATATGAAGAGCAGCTTAAAGGGGATCCCACTTTCGTCTGAAATATTATTTTGGGAAACCACCCACGTATTCCTCTAACCCGAGTGGCTTCTACTTCGTAGCCATTGGAAATGGCAATTTTTCGTGCCAGGTTTCGCGATTCCTTCCTTTCCTTTTCTCCTGCACACACATTTTTAGCCATACGATACATATTTTTGATAAGTGCTTTTTTCGTGTGTGAAGGGTGAGAGGAGAGGCAGTGGACTAGAATGTTTTTACTACTTGGCTTGCGATACTATTTTGTTATATAGTCACTTGCTGAGAGCTT
Source organism: Angiostrongylus costaricensis (assembly GCA_900624975.1). NCBI lineage: Eukaryota > Metazoa > Nematoda > Chromadorea > Rhabditida > Metastrongylidae > Angiostrongylus > Angiostrongylus costaricensis. The sequence goes on along the minus strand of UYYA01005216.1, from coordinate 23,841 downwards.
TATTTGGTTGTTTAAGAATGGAAGCCAGTTCTCGGTAGGTTTTTCTCGTGTAAATTTAATATACTTTGACTGTCGGTTTAACAATTCTCAAATTCAAAGCACCCATCCATCTGTTCTTCTGTGGAACAGACGATGAAGCAGTCGTCTATGTATCGACAGTGGAGTAAGGGTCGGTGATCGAGAACTGGAGCTTCCACCTTAGACATGAAAGCGATGGTAAGGCTTGGTGCTAAACGCTGCCCCATAGCCAACCCTAGAATTTGTGCGAAATATCTTTCCGACTACCTAAAAATTGAACAACTAAGACACTTTTTTAGGAGGTCCATTAGTTTTATTGTATATATATGTATGTATTAAAAGTATTATATGTGCGAGTACGAGTGGCACCACTTTTTTCTTCCCTTGTATAACACGCTATGCAACATATTTCTCGCTTTTTCTTGCTTAGTTAAAGTTTAACTGACCTGCAAGTAGATGAGGCATCATATTTATTCACTGGGATTTCGACGTAGTTCACTCTCCCACTATCGTATGCATTGATTTTAATCCTGCATAGATGAAAATAACATAGTTTTAACCCTTTTATTTACTGCATTTTTCTTTTTAATGGCAGGGTATATTGCGAAATATAACTCGTCTATAATGCTGAGATATTTGCAAAACTCCGGACCGCAGGTGTATGCGGTGGGGAACGAACGCGCGCTATTGTCTTTGCCGAGGAGTAACGCGTTCACCACCACACTATGCGGGTCCTTCGTTTCACCTGTCTCTCCGCTAGTTCTATTGATCTTTTGCCATCAGCAATCACCCGTCAACGGGATTGATCTGGGAGCCCAAATCGGCATTGAACCCAGTTAAGCTGAGGCTTAGTTATAATCACAATCTTTTATTATATCCATACAATCTTTAGACGAGTTATATTTCGTAACACACCCTGCCATTAAAAAGAAAAAGGCAGTAAATAAAAGGGTTACGATTGTGATCATAACTAAGCTTCGGCTTAACTGGACTCAATGCCGATTTGGGCAATGCACTGTTGTTTGGCTGCCTAGGAAATCAGCTTGTTACATTGTGCTTGATCGGTTTGTCGTCCAGGTTTGTCATCATTCGAACCCTTGCAACTACATCAATAACTGACAATCTGGAACCGAAAGACGACAACTGTATCTGTAGTCTACCAAAGCCCGTGAGTGAAAGTGGTGAAAATCTGCTAAGGCTAACCTTTGGAGACTGTACATGTTTTCTGTGCTTCCTCTCCCTGGGAATCTTGTCTAGAGAAGCAGAGCTATTAAAAAAGCCGATTTTCGTCAGTAATGATATCCTGTTGCGTGATTGATGTTGGCAGTTGTGGACTTCTCCTTGACTCATCTGTGTCGAACACTTTCCCGCCGTGAGAGTCATATATATTTGCTGTTTTGATCCTCGATTGTTTCCTTCTCCGGAAAACTTCTGGCGCAATTCTTTGTTTTCATTGAACCGGTCGTTCGCACACCAGTTGTATCAATCATCGGTGAGGAAATCGTACTTCCTTTTAGGCTGAGTCTTAAAATATGGTCGATATTCAACGGCAGATATGAAACGCTGTAATGGTACTAAAAGCAATCTGTTAGAATAAGAGTCATCATTGGTATTTACAAATTTTTGCCAAAAAGAAAGTTCAAGTTTTTTATTCCCGTAGTTTGGATTGCCGAATTTTTGAAGGTGACGAATATTTTTCGAGAACATTTTAATCAGCAGTTTAGTTGTCGAACACATCTTTCAAAGTCGTTGTCGAAATGCGTGGAAAATGAAAGTTATTTGACGAGAGAGCCGGTGAGTATTATAGGATAAGCCCGGTTTTCATAGCCCAACTTGTTCAACGTTTGATGTGTTACTGTCTGGTCAAGAGTCGTCGTGAAAAAGCATATAATCTGCAGTTTTTGAAGAATTTCGTCAGTATTGTGGCAGTAGTTCTTTAAAGTGGTCGTTTCGCTAAGGCCCAATGCGTTAAAATAGTTGATTCCATCTACCGAAAACGAAAAAGTGCTCGTAACCATCTTCTGAAACTGATCTGGCTTAAGGAAAGGTTTTGCAAGCATTGTTCTAGTCCAAATTATTTATGCTGTGCTCCGACGACCTTCTTTGTCACCAAGAGTCATGCCTGCGGTACCATGCATTTTAAATCACTCTGTATGGTCTATGTTCGGAAGTGATTGTCCTGTTCTGACTTTGAGGACACTTCCACTTATTGCAACGACGTAATGTCAAAGTTGAGTGTTGAGAGCATAATTGCAACCAATCTAAAATTGTTGTGAATTAGGTCCTAGAGAAAATGGAGAAGGAGGGGATAAAGCGAAAGGTAGCATATAGAAAACAGTTATACGTGAAATAAACCTTAAGATATTATACATTAACAGTATATGTACTAATTGTTCATCACAAAATGTTTGTAAAATTGTAACGACAATAACAACTATGATTTCTAACACAACCTTGTAGAGATCATGTTTCAGGCAAAGAAAGCTTGTTCAAAAGAGCACCCATAATGATTGATATGCATTGGCTTCAATTCGTACGTGGCGTAGAATTATTTCGCTTTCCAAATCTGATTAAGCATATCGTATTTCACAGATAATTTGATTCATTGAACTGAAAATCCATGGTATATTCAGATCTGTGCCAACAGGATACAATTTTCCTCACCCGTTCCCTATTTCTTTTCCTATTCTTATTTCGTTCTGTTTTCGGTGGAGCTCTTAGTTCAAACGGCAAACTATTTGAATGAACGGGGTTTTGTGCGACACGACAGGATGATGTCACCAAATACATCGTTCATTTGCGGTTTCTGCGCTTCTCTTAGAAAGTTTGAAAACCGGAGTTCTGAATCTTCTCGATTTGAGTTTTGAATAAGCTTGAAACCAGAACAACTTCTAGAAAGTGTTGTTAAATTTTTAGTTTTCGATATGCCATCATAATGTAGTTATCGGGAAACTACCGGCGATAATCGAACAATCAACGCACTCGCGAATGTGTTAGCTCATACTCGTTTCTTTTTCTCTGAGCGTGTTACGTGTCGTCTTCGTCAAATTAGTGCTAGCAAGGCTCGAAGTAAATGAAATGTTTAACAATTGGCAAACGAAACCACCCACACAAAAGTTCGCATCGGATTGGGAATGTGCCTGTCTTAGGTGAATAACTAATTGGATATGTGTATATGTCATGGTGGTCGTGAGACATTTACCACTGGCGTTCATTTTAATTATTTGAACTTCATGCAAACCGTTAGAACTGCCGAAATGTTGGCCTTTGTGGAATTGGTGTTGTATCGTTCCTCGACAATTACTGAAATTCTTCTAAATGCATAAATCATGTCCATTTCTCATAAGTGGTAAGATATTACTGTATCTTGTTTCTCTTCTCTCCCTACACACAATGACTCATTGAAGGAAAATTGGCAACGCCTAATTAACTCATTGTTACATAGACGAAATATCTCCATCCTTATCATTTCGCTCCAGGAGAATATTCGCTAGCTTCAAATGGGGGTAGTTTGTTAGTTGGAGGAGACTTGTTGGAGGAAAGTACTTGAGAAGTTAATTTGATACGACATTATCGTCTCCGGTAGATGTGTGGTGCGCGCTGGTTAGATGTGCGCTGAAACACACATTAGACTGCTGATTGCTTCGACCCCGTGCTCCAATCTAACCAAGCTCTTCATCTCTCTGCGATAGGAAAATTGGTGGCAGAGTTGTCTGGTAGGTTAAGAACGTCGACTTGATCCAACGGACGCCACCCGCAAGTCACTTCATAGACCATGTATGCATTCCATCACGTCTAGGATGCTACTAATGGAGTTTCATTCATGGCGCATTCCTCAGAGATTGATCAACGACGAACGTTCGTTCTACCGTTTAGTCTCGAAACAACTATCAGTTCTGACCATATCCAAAAGCCCTCCTGCAACTGACTCGTTGTGTAGCATTCCCATCCGGACGTGTTTGTGGATGTCTCGTGCGTCGCGCCTGATGGTGTCGCTCTCTCTCGTTGTTCAATCCACTCTCTCCTCCCACTCTCTAATGCTGGGCTGGCTTGGCATGTGCAGACACTCACACCAGGAGTCCTCGACTCCCTCGCAACTCCAAACTGGTCCGGCCTCGTATCGCCTTTCACGTTATGTATGCTTGTTCTTTCAAGTAATCCTTGCCGTTTCCTATTATGTTGTTTTCTGTCCACTTTGTTTCTTTTTATGATTCGTGCACGTCAAACATTACATACATGGGAATTGTGAGATTGTATACCTTCCGAAGCCTAGCGTTTTTGAGAGATTTTTGAGGAAGATGGCCTGCAATGTCTTTCATTTTCCAGCAGTTTTCAAGTCTTGGTTTTATTTTCCAGGAGTTTTCAAGTTTTGGTTCAGTAATAGTCTGTCAAGTCTCTCGTTGAGCATGTCTCTACTTCCTGGCCATTGCGACTATTGCTTTCAGTTCACTGAACTTCACACACCAAATTAGACCTTCGTCATCGTTTTCTTAGGGGGAACACAGTGAGGTCGAAATTTTCGTTCAAGTATGCAGCTGATTCCAACCTCATGGATATTAGCGCAGTCTGTGTATTTCTGGCTGATTCTAGATGATGGCAAAATATGATTCCTCTGCTAGTTTCGGTTTCTTCTTTCTTTAAGTTTTAGAATGTGGTTTTATCAGTCTGCAGAGTATGTCAACAATTCAAATGGTTGGCACCAATTGTTCAAGCATATCTCTCTATGACAACAATTCAAACATGTCAAGTCATTTCGTGCCCCGATAAGCGCTTTTTCACTTTTCTTATGGCGAGGTGACCTCAATATATCTGATGTGTATAGAGGTATCATTAAGTCTTCAGTTCTGCAGCTCATCTAGGGAAGTTACTGTGTTGCCTGCTATTGTTCTAACTGGAATGGGTTTTCTAGTATGATAAAATGAAAATGTCCAAGTTTCGAAGGTTATTAGTCAGTAAAATTTGGAATGTACTTTTTTCTTTCTCGTATTTTCGCTTTTTGATAGGGCTGTGAGGTTGTTCGCGTACAGAATAATGGTTTTGCTTGAACTGATTCTGTTTGTTGAACTGCTGAGCAGATCGGCTTTCCGAAACAGATGATAAGTTTTATCAACTGAAGCAGTGGGATAGTAGGTTAACTGGCATAGCCTTGATTTCTAAAGCGCTACGAAGCGTGTTTGAATAATGGCGTCCTTGACGCAGTCAAATTGCACCGAGAGGTGCTGTTTTCTGTAAACACAAGTCTCGTTAGCCATTTTTCTTCATTAGAAATGCAGATACTCTGGTTGTTTACGATCAGACCACTCCCTCGGTCTAGAAATCCTGGGAAAGGGTATGTAGCACAGTGATTAGGGGTACCCTTCAACACGCGAAAGGTCGTCGGTTCCAACCCACTACCCGGCCGAAAGAAGTCATCAATCTCTCAAATGTCGATAGATTGGTATCACAACTTATTGGGAAATAGAAATGCTGATTTGGAATACCGGAAGGTCCGCACAAGTCGCTGTGTGGTACTAACAAACATTCACTCACCTTTGCGATGTTTAATAGGATCAGAAGTATTTGTTTTGCGGTTAATACCTTAAAATACTGTGTTTCATATTTCTTTAAAAGGTTTTAAAAGTGAACTTATCACTTTTATTGTGAAATGTCCTTTTAGAACTTATCTTAGCACTTGTTTTGCACCAATGTAAAAGTTTTCTCCTTTTTCCATTTCTTAACAGATACAGTAAGATTTCTGGTTTGTCCTGTGCTAAGGCGTTGTGAACCGGATGCAGTCCCCACTTTCCATCTATAATTTACGATTTTTACAATCTCGATTCTAGTTTTTCTTGCGTGCGTATAGGATGGCATCTGGTCGCTTGCACCAACGTTGAGGATACCTTGGTTGTAGTTCTTGACAGCCCAGCGGTTTTGATGAGTTGGCTGAAATAGCACCATCACGCAACCGTGGCATTTTCACCGTTCATATTGTAAGCTATTAAATGTCAGATGTATTCATTATCTGCGTGGGTTCCTTTCAACCGAACAGAGGCATTAAACGTACTCCAGACTCAATGTCATCGGAGATTGACTGCTCAAAGAGCACCACTTCGTTTAGTTTTATACCGCTTTTTTCGTCTCCATTATGTTCTTTCTCGAACTGCTATTATGTCCGAATAGCTCCCTTATAGAGAGAATGAGAGACTGTCCTCATTTTCTTCGTTCTCTTTAGTATCTTCATCTTCATTTTGCTTATTCTGGATCAGGAACCAATTTTTGAACCTGTTTGTTCCTTCCTATTCGTTTGCCTTGAGAAATTGGTTTTGCGTGTAATTCTTTGTTCATTCCATTCCCTGCCATGAAGAATCATGATAATCTTATGAAATGAACAGATTTAAAAAATGCCGATATCTATTGTGCATACCGTGGGAAACCAGTTACCAACAACCGACAGCATCGTGGCTAGACGGTGGTTGGATCATTATAATGCAAGAAAAAAATGCTCGATCAATGCATAAAGAATCCCATTGTATACTGATAATGTACTCTCATGCGGGGATTTTATTGCTGTGCTATTTGAACCTCAAACTTGGGTAATTAAGTCTTGTTGTTAACAACACAAGGAAAGTAAAGCTAACCACAACTATATGAAGAAGATTTTGTCAGGTTCAACCGTAGAATTGAAGAATTAAAGTGATATTAACGGCAGGGAAATCGAAAAGGCACACAATCCACTACGACTTACCGTCTTCACGTATCATCTAAAATCTGCAAAGTTGCTGGTGAGGATGATCTATTCCTCGATAAGAAAAGGTTCTAAAGTTCTCCCCTTCCCTGCAAAGAAATTTAATCGGATAAAGGAGCTTTCAAGGTGTTTTATAGTTAATGCGAAAAAAGTGTTAGGTAACATGTCTTGTACAATTTCAACAGGAATGGTTGCTGATTTGGAATTGTGCTCAGATTGCTTTTACAGAATAGTGGTACATTACTGAAGTGGCGAGGCATCGCTACCTTGTGCACCACTTGTGTTAAACTGTCGTATTTAGAACAGTTGCATGATCTCATCTATAAGCTCTATGTTATTGACACTATCTTTCGTTGCTCCGATTTTTTGCGATGGGCCGTATGATAGCGATAAATCAATGGTTGCCACATGTTCGTATTTATTTGTTGTCATAGTATTTTGTTATTCACTTTAGCAGGGTTTCGTTGGCTGCTTAGTTATTTCTTTTTGCACCTGCTTCTGACGAAGTGCTAGTTCGTATGTTTGCATAACATTTCAAGTGAACCTTTAGCAGCTGAAATTTGATAGTGTGGGTTTAATTCGAGAGCTCTAACTTTTCTACATTCTTCATTTACTCGTATGTCCAGTTTTCCCTGGTGGGACGTAGTTCGTGTTGGGTTATTTTTAAATGTTTTTATTCCTACAACCCCATCACATATCGTGCTAATCTCAGCACCTCTTAAATTTAGCGCATAGTCTGCAATTTGTCATCTACGGGTGTTTTAGGGCTTGTGTTTGGGTTCCGCTGCTGCTTGAGGATTTTGATCTTGCTTATTAATATCCGTGAATACTGATCGAGCAGATTTTGCCTGGAATCCTGGGATAACTTTGCTAGTGGGTTCCCAGTTCTTCATCACATTCAGTCAACAGTTTTTGTGGTTCATTAGCTTTAGTTGCTTATTAATTTCATCTTAGCTATTGTGATTTTTTTTTTGTCACGCAGTTAGGCAACAGTAGTTGAAAGAAGTTTATGTAAAAGTCTTTTTGAAACTAAACTAACTGAAAATTAGCTGAGAGAAAGGCGAAATGAAGGACCCGCTTGGTGTAGTGATGAATGCGTTAGCCCACGGCAAGGGTAATAGCGCGTTGTTTCCGCATTGCTAACACCTGCGGTCCGCAGTTTTGCAGATATCAGCATTATTGTAGTTGTATACTCTGCCGTGAAAGATTGTAATAGATGGTAAATAAAAAGTTGACATTAAGAACTTTTACTTTTTTAAGTTATTCAACATTCAAGGGTATGGTAAACTGTTACTATTACTGTTTCAACTTTTAGGTAAGACTGTGTTCTATGTATTGAAGTTGAGGACTTTGCACTTCTACCTTCCCAGTGCTTTCTGCATTGAATGCTTTTCATCAGTGTAAGTGTTGGCGTTTTGTCAACAAAAACTGTGTGCCGTAGCGCCGTGCCGTGCTATTCCTTTGAGATCACCCAACCACTATTAAACTCTCTAAGATTTTTCTGCAAACAGTTGGAATTTTCAGTGCTTTTTCAGGGGTAATATTGAAGGCAGAACTTTGTATTCTTTTAAATCTTGTGATTTCTAATTCCTACTAATTCCACATTTCGCGTAATGGTGGGTGTCGCGTATTGGTTAGAGGTGCCTTGAAATACACATGGGTTCGATTCCGCGGCCCAAGCTCATCGAGCCTTCCATTCTCCCGGGGTCTCAAAATTCTTACCAGACTTGTCAGGGAGGATAACAACACTGATTTGATACATTAGTAGGTTACCTCGAGTCATTGTATAGGCCAGATGTGAATTCGGTCACCTTTGACTATGCTTGATGAAATCGAATGCATGTTGCAACCGTCAAGGGTTGATCACCGCCAAGAGCTTTATCCTCTATTCTTTAAATTCTGCATATGGTGAAAAATCCCACTTTGATAACCAATTTTGGTTGAAAGTAGTTATTTTATAAAGAAGAATATTACAGGAACATATAGTGGATTTCACCGTTACTTGGTCCTAAGGCAGTATAAAAGTATAACTTTCTACTTCCCGTTATTTTTTCACAGCAAGGTATTATGTGGAATACAACCACAACGACGGTGAGATATTTGCAGAACTTGGGCTCAACCCCAGATCGAACTGCAGTTACCAGTTTTAAGGACTTACGTATTACTCACGGCACCACTAAGGCCCCCATTCTGCCATTCTCTCAGCAACTCTTTCTCAGTCCAGAGCCTCCGGAGTAATCTCGGCTCGATCTAACCTACATCTAGTCGGTAAACTTTTAAAATTAAACCAAATACTCCGCTAGGTGCGCACAGAGCAGAGACATACTGAGGAAGATTTCGAAGTAGAAGTTAACATCCTCCCACATGAATCGAAAACACCAGCGCGCAAAACTGTTGAAGCATTCTGGATGCATTCCAAGAATCCAAAAATGTATCGCAGGAAGAGGTGCTTCATAATCACGCTTGATATCAGAGGGTATTTAAGACTGTTATTTTAATGTGAGAAGCCTCCATGCCATATTACCTCTCAAAACATGTTCTGACCAAATATGACTTTTCCGGTTATTCCTTAAGTCAGTCGTTTCTTAACCATTTCACTGCTTTGTTAGTACTGTTTTCATCTCAAAGCACTGTCCAGGCATTTTTGTTGCTAGAGGTTCTTGTTGAATATTCTGAGTTTTCTATCTTGTTTTCGCCGTAATGTGCTCATCTAACAAACATACTTTTTACCTGCTTATACCTTGTTTTCGCAACAATACCACCTCCCACGTCTTCATTCTTGTTTGATGCCGTTCTGTGTTGACATACGATGTTTATTATGACGTTCGTTCACTAACTTGAAAGTGTGAGTGTTTTTCCTGACTAGTTCTCTTTCTGAAAGTCTTAGCTAGTCTCTCACCTCCGTTTTCTTTTTCAGAATGTGTAGTGTACGTTCTTCTACGTTGCCTACGCTTTTGAGTTCCTGCAGCGGTTTTTTTGCGACCGCGTCCACAGATGTTTCGTCATCCATCTCCTTTCCAATGTAGTGTTTTCTTGATGAAAGCTAAAGCCCAAATTTTGTTTCAGAGTCTGCTGTTTGTTTTTTATTTCCAATCAATTTCCTCGTACATTTTTTCCTTTCCTTCTTTTTTTTACTCTGTCACTTTCGAGGTCCTTTGGTTGTTTCTGTAGTTTTTTCTGACGCTTACCAATGACTTGATGTTCCAATAAGTGCTGTGCTGTATAAACAGATGTAGGTCTACTTTCAAATTATTGATGATTTATATGATCGATGTTTATATGGACCTTGGAGTGATAGCTGTGTCAGTTGTATTTCGGTAAGTCAATTTAGTGTCGGCTTGTCACTTTTTGTACGTCTATGAGAATCTTCTGGAGACTCTATAAGTGTTTATAATTTATAAACAGAGTTATTCGAACAGAACTATTCGTTTAATGAGTGTTTAGTGCATAGTGGGAAAAAAGTGGAAGGTTTTTTTGTTTCTAAGAAGCACTTTTTGTTATGTAATGGAAAGCAGAGTTAGTGTGTTCACGTATTACTTCTCATGTTTGTGCAGTGTAATTCCTAAATTTGCTAAATATTCGTTTCAATTATTTTCGGGCTATATTTATCAGGAACAGGGAGATAACATAGTGGTAGTGATGTCCGTCATTACGAGCATGGTGCTAGTTCGATTCCGCTACAAGCTAACGAAGCCCCTCATCCCTCCGCGGTCGGGAAATTGGTACCAGGTTTATCCGGGAAAAAACCATTCTCTGCAATACAACAGGGAGCGCTCCAGCCCGGTTATCTTAGGACTCCAAGGAGAATCGACTCGACAAGGATTATGCGTTATTCAAAACGAAATGAAAATCCTCAAGCCGCACCCGAAGCCACACGTAAAAGTTGGAAGGTCTTCGTGGACAGTGGATGCGAGGAAACGGATCGGATGTGAGAAGTGCTGGAATCCGTACGGTAGACGTGAAGACGGGTCAGACGACGTAAAATAAAAAAAAATTCATCAGTGACATGTGCAGCACAATTTTTCCAGGGGCCATGTAATAGGTAGCGAATCTGTCGTTAATTCGACCACGCGCTGCGGGCTCATTAAGCCTACCTCTCTGAGGTTGTAACATAGGTACCAGACTTGTATAGAACGGTAGACACTCATGGAACAACGCTGATATATTGATAGGTCGCTGCAGGGTATTGTAATGACCAGATATGCATTCAATCACCGCCAGAAAGCTTGGTGAAGTTTAGTGCATGGAGTATCCGTAAGGGATTGATCAGCTCCGAACGCTTCATATCTATCAGTTTCGTTAAATATCTGCTTGTTACTAGTTCTCAATTTTTTCTGCTTTCTGCATGTCCATAGATTTCTTTCCTGGTGTTTTTGATGTTGTTTGCTACCTCCTGTGACGCAGTCGCAGCTGTTGTATCGTTGTCACTGGTTTTTGATGTACTGCACTGCGGCGGGGTCGAGACGAATAGCGCCGTCGCGGCGGAGGTGCCGGAAAGACGACTGTCGCGGTCCTTCGTTGTATCTCCATCCGTCTTCCCGTTGCCGCTCGTGGTGGTCCTCCGACATCACCAGGCCAGGCCGTTCATCTCCGGTAGAAGAACACGTTGCCGTGAGATTCGTTATGCTGTTAAGCCGCTCACCTTAGGCGAATGCACCCAAGTGATAGCGTATCGTTAGAAAAACTCGTTGGTCGAACAGTTTTCTCAAAATTCTTCTTTTACGGTTTTTTATCTAAAAGTGTGGATGAAAGGCATTTTATCTTTAGAACTCAAACTCTCTGCGAGCGTGATCACTTACTTTCCGTGGGAGTATATTCTGTTCCAAATCGAGTCGTATCAGTTCACAGCGGTTATTCCCTTACTGACCGTAGTTATAACGAAATGTCATATTGGCGTTTGAAGTTGAATTTTCTGTTCCTTGATAGCATTTTTATTTTAGTTCTCGTTTAGTTTGTTTTCAACTACTTTTATCAATTTTCCAGTTATCACTTAAGAAACAATTAAAAAAGTGGCGACACAATGGCAGTAGTTGGTAGGATCATGTCATACTTGTAGAAGAGGCTTGGCCCTATCACTCTAATACCCTATGTTTTTTTTCCTGTTTTTGAGGTGTTTCGTTTTCAAAATGGTTTCAAGTTTGGTTCAATCCCTTTCTTATTCGGAATTCAGGCGACATTGGAAAAAAAGCTAGAAGAAAGTAATTCTTGGCTTCAGGAAAAATTCCAATTTCAGCGTAGTAGAATAAGACAAGTTATTTCTTTTTGGCAAGGATTTATAGATTCTAATTGTTTTCGTTCAGCTTTCACTTTACGATAAACTGGATGTGATTGCATAATGTTGAAAGTCCTGATTGTTTTGGGCCATGTATGAAGTGTGTATGACTCTATTGGTCACAAATTTGGTATTTTATTTCTGGCCACTTATTCACTGAAGTTAATCTTGATTATGTCTTGCGACAATATATACTGGTCGTTTAGAGGATTTTAGGAGCTACTAGGTATCCATTAACACATACGCGATGCTGACTCTTTCTTAGGGCAAAGTAATATTCTGCTGTTATAAATTCAGGAATGATGACTGGAACCAAATGGATTCATCAGTTTTGGGATCAAAAGGAGTATGAAACTAAAGAATCCGTTATTGAGAATGCTCAAATGAGTAAAAGTACTTGAAGTTCAACTACTCCTTATTGTAAAAATAGACCTAAAATTAAAGAGGCCAAAATGCCAGTATGATGGAGTTTTTTCTAACGAACTTCTAATTCGATATGTAAATGATAGAACTAGCTGAGAGACAAGCGACGCGAGGTACCCGCATGCTGTGGTCGTGAACGCGTTAGCCCCCGCTAAGGGTAATAGCGCGTTCGTTCTCCATCGTAGACACCTGCGGTCCGGAGTTTTGCAAATATCCTGAGCATCGTTGGAGCTATAAATAATTTTAATTGAATCACTGCGTTGAAATTGTGCATACATCGATTATGACGACATTTTTGCATTGCTTTCCTTAGCAGGATCTCCATTGTTTTGCGTTATTGTTTTTTTTTCATTTTCGACGCGTTCCAGAATTTCTTCCTTATTGTCTAACAAATCGACGGCCACTTTTTTTCATACAATTTCTTTCAGCAGTTTATTTAGGTATAAATTTGATATCACAACATGAGCTATGAATTTACGTTCTATAGCATATCTGACATGACTGCTTGTCAGGGCTCACCTTATGCAGTAGGTACTCAACGGGTTATGAAAATACACAAAGCATGAAGCATTCGGTGTTGATCAATCGCTTAGACATGCTCCATGCATTGGACTACATTACGCATTGTGGAAATGACAATGCATATTTGTCCTGTACGGTAACTTTCAATGGCTTATCGATGTGTGATGTCAGTTTTTATTCTGTTAGATAAGTCTGTCACCAATTCACTGACCTCATAGAGATGGACGACCTGGTTAGCATAGAAGGAGGTTTCGAAACGCCCACCATCTCTGTGTGAGTCCGTCTAATCACTACTCTCTACACGCTACCCACGAATCCGTGCGGTGTGTTAATACGCCGCTAGAAGATTTATAGTCCACTTCAGGTTGGGTGATACGTTTTCTGTTCACATAAGACACAATACGTTGTCTTTTTTTTAACTTGAGTTTATGGGAGCAACGTAAAAACTTTATGACTTAGGTTGTTTAGTTAATAGTAGACGGTGATTGGATTGCTTTATCTCATGCTGGAAGTGATCTGTCTATCACACGTTTCTCCCACTAGCGATTCTGTGTACTGTATTGGATGTCGTCGCAGTGTTTCTTTAAAATGGTATCCTGATAACATTCTCTTTCCTAGTTGTTTCTGTTTGTTTTGGTTGGCAGCGCTGCGAATACATTACGTAATCGAATGGTGTTGTACTTCTGTCGTAGTATCAGGTTTCAGCTGTGCAGTTCATTTCTATTGATTGCATCAATATTGCTTTGCGTCTTTTCCTTCACCATTCTTTCGAAAGATATCTATTCTATCGGTAATTAGATCGCGTCGGAACCGTCAAGATGTATGGCAGATGTCTACTCCTCATTTCCCAAACGATAGTATCGTGATGTTATCGAGCTCTTATCACGACATAGCTGTGAGCAAAGTGCGATCTGGAGCTGTCTGAATGCTTCGTTGTTGATGGATAAAGTTGTAAAGAATGTACAATTACACCATTCGTTTGCAAAGTTTTTCGTTGCTGTGTGAATGAGACAGCTTCTAAAGAATCATTTGTATCGCCTTACGATGTGTTTACTACGAAGGTAGCAGTGATTCTCGGTATTGGTTTACCGTCAAGTAGTCTTCTGAATGAAAGGAATGTTGGACGCCTTCTCAGTCTGAGTGCATCTACTTGGGATAAGCCACAATTTTACTCACAGGTCAATTACCTAAGGACACACTCGCCAGCGGTGATTTTGCGATAAACTGTTGTGAGATCTATCTACGTAACCACCGTAACCATCTACCGCATATTCTCAGAGGCCAGCTGTAATGTTAGACATACTTTTTTCAGATCTATGATGCCTTTCATGCGAAAAAATGTTCGATATTACTTTTAATTTGTGTTTGATCATCGATAATTTTATCCCACGGTTATCACTAGAAGTGTAGAACTAACATTAGTCGAAAAGACCATAACTCAATGCACCGAATGGTGTAGACCTTTTTCAACTAATTGTCGAATTCATCCGACGAGACATCTGCTGAAAAGTGTGAACAACGGCCATCGCTATGATTCTGGTTGGCAGGAGTTCATATTACAACATTCATCCAAATTTGGCGGTGCGGAGAGATGAGGCTAAGTTCTAGTATCAATTCACAGGATTGCAATTTTCTTCCCTGAAGACCCTGACTTTATTCAAAATGATTGATGTGGAGAACACAGCTCTAATTTACATTAGTAGTTCCGTTCAAGGGATCTTGTGGGTACGAATGAAAAACACTGATTCGCAGACATACCTACAGATTATAATTTCAGGGTCACTAAAAGTTTTCTTTTTTCACTCATTGATCTTCCTCCGACAGGCAAAGTTGTTCACATGTTTTCGATGGTTGTATGGGTTATTCTAAGTGTTCAACAAGTGTCTTAATACAACGATCTTTGACTGTTTTAGTGTTTGTTGCTGTTTATTGGTTTCTGTTTGGTATATGTTGGCTTTTGTTTGGCTTAATGAACAGCCATCCGTCGTCTGCGCGAGCTGCTCAGTTCAATGTCAGCTAATGTGGTGCCGCATATGCGAGCATCCGGCGAGTCTACTCGTCATAGTTAATGCAAACTATTCTTCAGATTTACATAGTCGTTTGTTTATCGGAACATTATTTTAATACTAGTGAAGTTAATGGAAAACAAAAAGACAAAGGAGGAAATGAAGATGTCTTCTACTTGTGGAAGTGTTTCACCGTGAATTTCTTATTTCAGCTTGCCATTATGTAGCGTATATCAGTTATTCGTTTTTACTGATCATAAACACACAAGCAAAAGAACGAGCTAGGTTGTTCTTTAAAAGTCGTCTTTCTTATTAAGAAAGCTGAATGTAAGTTTGATAGCTTGGTGACAATTTGTAGCCTGTGTTCAGTAACTCAGCTGTCAGACGAGACAACCACCAATTCCTCCAGTTCTTCATTTTCCCGCTTCTTTGATTTTCAGTGTTGCCACTCGTGAACTTCTTTTTTGTTCTTTGTTCGGTATGTTCGTGTATGTTGAAGTAACTAGATGCTACTCAATGCCGGACGTTTCACCGATAGTTTCGATCGTTCCCAGTAACTGACTCAATTTCGAATTCCACCACCGTTGTCACCGTACACCCCACTTATTTCAACCATTTGGACGATTTGTGCCAGCGTTTGTTGCGTCTTTCTGAATATTTTCTTATGTGTTTAAATTCTTGAGCTTACACGAGATTGACAAATAAATTTTATTCGGCTAACGTTTCGACATCTTCGTCTTTATCACGGCCGATGATCCCAGTCGATAGTCCACTGTTGTTCGTCTTCTCTATCTGGCGATGTCCAACAACTGTGGACCATCAACTCGGATCATCGGCTGTGGTGGAAATGGAGACGTCGAAACGTTTTCCGAATTTTCCGAATGAAATTTTCTTGTCAATCTCGTGTATGCTAAGCAGTTTAAACATATGCTGTTTTGTCATTCCGAAGTTAAAGGAAAGTCAGTTTTTGAAATATTTTTCTTATGCTTTCACCTTAGCGTGTGTGTGGCTTTCCCCCCTACTGTGACATGCACGTGGAATCGATCACAGCGCCCATGGCTCACCAAACCTTCTATCTCTCTGGGTACCAGATCTATCTGGGTCTACAAGTTGGTACCAGACTTGTCTAGGAAAATAGCAGCGCTGCCTCGATACATCGGTAAGCCACCGCGAGTCATTGTAAAGGCCAGATATGAATTCAGTCACCTACAACGATGCTTAATAATGTCGAATGTATGGCGCATTCCTCAGGGATTGAGCAGCGCCGAGAATTTTATCCTTTATCCTTTTATGCTTTCACCTTTACTTTGACTTCGATATATCATAGTTGTTGCTTGTCCTATCTCCTTTTTTTATGGACACCTTTTTATTCTTAGTATTTTTGTTGAGCAAACGCAAGGTGTTATTATTCTTTATTCACGAATAAGCTGACGTTTCGGCGGATTTCGCCTTCCTCAGAGCCTGGAAAGGTCAAGTTGATAAAAATCTGCTAGGCCAGACGCCTCCATAACCAAGCAAAGAAACTCTAAACCAAGATTTCAATCACATTGAACGCAGCGTTGCACACTCACCGAAAGCCAAGTAGTAAAAACATCTTGGTTCATTACCTCTCCTCTCACCCCTCTCACACGAAAAGGGCGCTTATAAGTAACATGTTTCGAACAGCAACCAACGTGTGCACGGGAATAGAGCAGAGAGAGGAGTCCCGGAACTTGGCACGGCAAATAGCCCTTTCCAATGGCTACGAAACTGTAGTTCAGGATAGGTGTAGGGGAAATCCTAGGCCTCCAAACGACAACTCTAGCGATAGAAGGATCCCGTTTATCTTACCCTTCATCGCAAATTATGTAACTATAGCTATAAAACGCTGCTTTAGAAGGGCGGGTTTAGAGAATTCGGTAAACGTAGTTGAAATACCACCGAGTAATCTTAAGCGCCAGTTAGTTCGTAACCACCTATATGACCGTCTATGTGCAACTCAAAATTGCATAATTTGCCCCAGTGGTAGAGACGGTGATAACATGTGCTCGGGTATAGTTTATCTGATCTCCTGTAAGACGTGCGGAGACGAATACATTGGCGGAACGGGCAGACCCTTCTGTGTCCGCATAAAAGAACACCTAGCCGGCAAACATAGACCAAATACCCCGCTAGGCACGCATGTGACCCAGAGACATAACGGGGAGGACTTTGAAATATGTGTCACGATCTTCGCACGCGAATCAAGAACACAGGCGCGAAAAGCTCTCGAGGCATTCTGGATTAATTCCAGAAATCCGAAAATGAACCGCAGGGAAGAATGCCTCATTATCACGCATGATATAGGGCAGTATATAAGACTGCTATTCTGATGAGAGGAGCACATTATGCTTCCATGTGATTTCTGTGCGGTTGGTCTCTACGTGACATAGTGGAAACCTCATAGAAAGCGGTGAGTGTGCAAAACTGTTTTCAATGTGATTGAAATCTTGCTTTAGAGTTTCTTTGTTTGGTTATGGAGGCGTCTGGCCGGGTAGATTGCTATCAACATGACCTTTCCAGGCTCTGAGGAAGGCGAAATCCGCCGAAAAGTCAGCTTATTCGTGAATAAAGAATAATAACACCTCGCGTTTGCTCAACAAAAATACGAAGAATTACTTGACCAATGCCGATGTTAATAGAAAGTCGGTCGTGGGAGTTTTCATTCTTAGTTGGTTCTTGTCCTCTTATGCTTTGGGTAATGCAGAGCAAATCAGTGAGTAAAGCACTTCATCTATAGGTGCTATACCAAAATTATATGAACAAGAAAAGGAAAAGAAGCTGAAGAAATTTGCTAGATTCCACATTTTTTTGTGGAAACCTTCGTCTCCGTTTCATGTATATCAAGTACATCTTCGCTCGAATTACAAAACTGGCCTAAAGATTACCCAGTTATTCTTGTGCCAACCAGAAAGCGCAAAATGGTTAGTTGCTCCTATGCTGTGATTAAAGATTTCAACTACATTAGCCATTTGACGTAGTTGAGCGTCGTCGTTGAGGTTCCCGATGTTATGCTTGATCATTCCTAAGAGCATTCCATTACTGCAATCAATACTCTTAGTCATAGGCACATCATCGTACAGTATCCTTTTCCTTTCTATCAAGCGAGCTCGAAGGACCTAGTCCCTTTAACATTTTTTTTACCAGCGACATTTTTTCAAGTTTTATTTGTTTCTGTCGTATTAGTTTGTTGTATCGCATAGATCGTATCATTGCAGCTTTTAGTTTCTTCTTTCCCTCCTCTTCAGCTGTCGGCGTTGTAGTGATGTGTTGCTTGAAAACATTCGTGTTGTTCACATCGCCCTAGTCACCACTACCACCGTCTTCTAGAATGTTTTCAACGACATGCGAAAAACAGTCATTAATTCAGCACGTTCTCGTCGATTCCAATGTTTTGCAATTGCTGATGGCTTCCAGTCCACGCTTTCTAATCAATACCACATGAAGGTTGTTGAAACCTTTCTCCATCCCTCTTCCACAACACCACAATCGCCGTTGAGTCCAGATTCTTCACTATTCTTCCAAATTTTTCCTCTTTTCAGAGTTCCTTCATTTTCCAACTATTAATTTGGCTTTTTAATACTTTTGCGGTTGACGCTCATTGGTCAGAAAGCCTATCTCTATCTCGAATAGTCGATTTAATTTGAGTTCTTTGGCCATATCCAACTTCATCTGAAGTTGCTTCCTGGTTGAATGCGGATTCTGAACACTTGGTCTGAGGAACACGTAGAATTGTTGAGAGAAAAATTGTTCCACGCTTTAAAAAACATGAACAATTTAAATGTTCTTGGAGCAAGTCATGGTAAAATGGAAACGGTACTGTTTTTAACAATTTGCAGCAGTGACGAATTGCTGTGCAAATATTCCTATCAGAAAAGAGTCCTGTGAGGAAGGGTCATTTCGGTGAAATGTGATTAGGAATTTCAACAGTTGCAATATCAGTCTTGACTTGCTTAATCTTATCTTAACTTTATCTTAAACGCAAAAGGATTTTAGTATTGTTGATTACGGGATTGCTGAATATGTTTGCTAAGAGTCTTGGTTACTAATATTTATTTTCAGTAGTAATTGAAACTCTTAAAACAACAAAAATAACGGTTGAGTCGTAACAGTAATAGCTCGTAAACCATACAGTGACCGGAGTGGGCATTAGTAAAGTCTCAGTTCGTCCTCGTTGCATAGCAACAATGATCAGCTGTTCCGAAGTATATGACGGGAATAGGGGTATCACACTGTTCAGGTGCTGGCTATTATTACTATTACTGGCAGAATGACCTTCGCGGGTAATGCGGATCTCCAGCATACGATTTCCGGTCACATTATTGCAGAGTTCAGCAGTATATCTTAAGCCTTCTTTACTTGCTGGTGAAAACCTTTGTAGGCAGTTGAAGACATTGTTTTAATTTTGCTTACGTTTGTTCAAAATTATTTTATCCGTCCACAGTGTAGCTTCCTATCTTTTCTTCGTGTTTCACAGCTTTGGGGAGAAAGCTGCAGCACAATAGCAGAGCGCTTCTGCGCGTTTACGTTCTGTTCATGTATGCTGACGGTTTTCTTTTTACCATTTAGAAATATTGCTTGTAATCGAATAAAAAAATCTTAGTTGTCCAATGCTTTGATGTGTGCTTTTATTGCAATAGAGTCGGGAGTATCTCATGGTCGGTTTGGAAAAAGTGGCTCCTCTAGCCGAAACCGATGTGAGGATAAGAATGAATATAATGGTTGTCGTGTTCAACCTTTTCTGAAATCCACTTTGTTTTCGTGGCGTGCGTAACATCCAATATAGTGCGATCTTCCTAGGGATTGCAAGTGAACGTATTTGTTGGACTGCAGAAAGCAAAACATGCTTCTGTAGTTCTCGATGCCCTGAATTTCTCCTTGCATTCCTTAACGGATCTGACATGTTTTCAACTCCAAGTCTTCTATTCTAGCCTTCTATATTGTGGTCTCTATTGTATGAATACGGACTCAGGTAACGTCTTACAGATACCGAATTTATTTAAGGTTAAGCTTATAGTTTGATTATATCGCCGTAAGGCATCGTTGTTCGTTAATTCCACCGCTCGGAAGGTGTATAGGATTTTAAGAGTTATGCTAATTAGGCGACAATCCACACTTAGTAGTAACGATCGATTGTGGATAACTAGATATCTGAGCAAGTTTCACAGATTTGTAAAAGAGCTGGTTTTTCGATAACTGCCCATAATTTTTTGATAACTAGAGAACGCAAGCACTTAACCAACCCACGTCACCCTGCCACATTTGGAGCGTATGCAAGTTTGCTAAGTTGTACTTTCTTGTCTTAACTTTTCGAATTAAAACTTTCAAAAATATTAGTAAAAGTTTAAAATTATGAACGCCAACAGGGGACCCGGCAGCACCACTGACACATTGCGCTTCGACGAGTTAAAATGTCATAGCGGCTTTATCGTGAGAAAAGCTGCATGTTGTTGGTAAATGTTTCTAGATTTTCATGATTTTTATTTCATTTAATATTCACTATAGGCAGAGGAATGCTTCTCCACAATTGAAGGGTGGTTGGTTTTCCTCCAGCAACATTGGCGCTGAAATCTATTCATATCGACGATTAACTATAGCTGAGCACCTGTAGCATTATAAACGACCGTTCTGATATTTTGGCAGCAACATTTTTCCATGTATGACCTTTTTTCATCGGATATTTTCTATTAGACGTGCGAGTAGCTCAGTGGTTAGAGATGCTGCTATACAATGTACACGTCGTCATTCGTTTGATCCTACATTCCGGACTCCTCAACCCTTCTATCTTTCTGACATCGGCACATTGGTATCATACTTTTAGGACACTAGAAGTCATTATATAGGCCGGGTATGCATTCAATCACTCAAAGGTTCTTGATGAAGACAAATGGGTGGCGCATCCCTCAACGATTGATCAACGTAGAGATCTTTATCATTTTTTTAAATCTTATTTTTGGTGTTCCTGCTCAATTCTATGAGAAAAAAGAATTGCTGTTTCCTCATCTACAATTCATGGCATCACATTTCCAATATATTCTATAATTTTGGAGGGAGTTTCAAATTAAACTTTTTCACATTTAATAATTATTAGGTAGACACTGGAATTTATTACTCTTTGTTCTCCTCTGATTGTTCAATAAAATTGTGTTCTTGTTGTTATAGCCATGTTACTTACTATTCTTATGCCCGTTTCTGTAGTGTGTTATCGCTGAGTGATGGAAAATCCATCCATCAATAACCTGTCGATTTCCTTTCATCATGTGGTGCATGAAGCTTATTATCTCTTATCATTTCTGTTTTCCTGGAAAAACAAAATTGTGCTCTCACGCACATTTCGTTCTCGAACGTTTTGTATCGCTTTCAGAGTTGGCTGTTTTCCGTACATCAAGTATCACTGCACACAGAGACCAGTTCAGGATCTCAGCGTTGAGAACAATTTATATCGCTTCATCACCATAGCGAATCTAGGTAAGTACTGTCGCAACAGTGGCTAGTTGGGTTATTGACCATGTGTAGGAATCGCAACCAGCAACACCGTATCTCAATGTAGTCATTTTAATAAACAAGTGTGGACGAATTCACATCGATATGATTTCTCCTAAATGCAAAATGTCATTTCTCTTCTCTGAATTGTGGTTCATTTTTCAGTTCAGCGCTCTCACAGAGAGAATTCTATTTGGTTTCCACTACTTTAAATGCCGTGGTCTTCATGAATAGAGGTGACACACTGAAATCGTCTCAGTGTCCTCTTGTATTTCGGGAACATGACCTTCCATGTGTTTTTTTTTCTTTTAATCTTGATCACGTGGTTTTATAAAGATGGTCAGGTGATAAGCGCATAAGGCAGATGGACATATTGGGAAAGACAGGCAGAACACTACATGCCGTGGAATCCTCGTCGTCCACTCATATATTTCTTTGAATGAATTTGA
Organism: Angiostrongylus costaricensis; assembly: GCA_900624975.1. Lineage (NCBI taxonomy): Eukaryota > Metazoa > Nematoda > Chromadorea > Rhabditida > Metastrongylidae > Angiostrongylus > Angiostrongylus costaricensis. The sequence continues at coordinate 1,926 of UYYA01005216.1, read as the reverse complement.
CTTCTTCTATTTAAGGACTTCCATGTCTGTTATATGGACTGGCGGCACATTGTCTAATAAAGCACACTGAAACTATCGAAGACGAGCAGACAGGCAAAACTGTCAGAGTACACTTTCTAATCAAAGAGGACCATAACTGAGTATGTTCAGAAGAGCTAGTTTACGTTTAAACATTTTTTCTTTTTGCATATTTCCGCAATTAAAAGTATGATTTTTGACTTAGGTGGAAGGTTTCCTGGTACCAGCCACTAAATAAAAGCTGTGTGAATTTTGCTTTGTTTTCCAGAATCTGTGTCAATACTGTTCAGTGTTCTTTGCACAAGCTAACAATGAGCACTTTAGTTGTTATGTTGTCATTATATTGAAGCAGAATGGATTTGGTTTTCCTGAATAAAATAAAAGATAGCAAAGATTTTTAGACTGACCAATGTATTTGAGATGCGTTGACATATTTGAGTTCCACTTACAAATTCGGTGAATCAGTGAATGGGAGTTCGGCTAGTAGCAGTAATTTCACGGTGTTCCACCTATATCCAAATCAGCAGTTCGTCATTTCAGGTGACAAGAGAGCGTGGTTTGTTTCCAAGCGTAGAATACAAAATGTGATTACAATGGAAGACAACTTTAAAACAAATCACTTGATTAATAATGTCTTATGAACGGTTTTCGTTCAAGTTAGCATGAGGTAGGTATCTCTTCTTCTTCAAATACTATGGCTGACGTTTAGGCGGTTTCGCTTACTTCCCAGCTTAGGCCTACTATATCATACCATATTTTATTGTAAGCATTATAGCACCTTTTTATGAAATTTTTTATAAGATCCGCTATTAAAAGATGCTTAAAGACAGCTCTGGAGAACTTTATGGCAATTATAGATATTCCACCTGGCACTTTACGCCGTTACTTGGTTCGGAACCGCATCTGTGACAGTGTGTGGAACAGAGGATTGCGTGGTTTGCCTTAACGGTAGAGACAAAGACTGCAAGGATCTAGGTACAATATACCTGGTCTCTTGTAAGATATGTGGCTATGAATACATAGGCAAAACGGGAAGACCACTTTTTATCCGCATAAGAGAATACGTAGGTGAAATTTCGAACACTGGACAATGTTCCATTCTAGGTACATACAGGGCACAGAGGAACAGCGGTGACGGTTTTGACATAGTAGTCCCAGTCCTGGCTTAGGAATCTAAAACATCTGCGCGCAAAACCGTTTAGCTTTTTGGACAAATTTCAAGAATCAGAAGCAATAGGAAGGAAGGGTGCAACTATCTCACATGATATGGCACCTTAGACCAATTTCTTGATCTAAAAGTTTTTGGGTTGGTTTATTCAATCAGATCTCTACTGAAATTAGAAAATGTTAACCGAATAATGAAATATAGTATAGTATAGCACGTCTAAGCTCTAAGGAAAGCGAAATCGCTGAGACGTCAGCCATCGAATTTGAAGAAGAAGAGATACCAACCACGCGCTGACTTGAACAAGAACAAGTCGTAGGATGTCATTGATTATTCATGCCGAGGTTAAGTGAAGTCGGTCTTTCGAAACCATTTGATTATTTATTAGATTTGGTAATGCAAATAGAGAATGAAAGTTAGATTGGCTTGGAACTACCTTAGAAACACTCGGCATCACACCGAAGTGACGTCTATTTCAGTAAACTAACCGGCACTAACTTCTATGGCATGCTGAGCACCCTCACGAAATGTAGGTATCCAGTCCCTACTTTGTTACATAGCGTGACATGTGACTTAACGTAACCCACATTTCACAGGATCGACTTTCTATTAACCTCGGCACTGAACTATAAATGCGTCGTTTTCTTGTCCAGGAATCGCGAAGTTGTTATATACCATACATTTACTACCGTACAAAACACACAATACAACACGAGGTGTTACTATTCTTTGTTCACGATTAA
>UYYA01005215.1:18767-33208 GCA_900624975.1 Angiostrongylus costaricensis | reverse complement strand
GTATGCGGTGGGAACGAACGAGCGTTATTGTCCTTAGTGGGGAGTAGCGCACTTCACCACCACACTATCCGGGTCCTTTGTTTTGCCTGTCTCTCAGCTAGTTCTATTGATCTTTTGCCATCAGCAATCACCGTCAACGGGATTGATCTGGGAAGCCCAATCGGCACTGAACCCAGTTAAGCTGAGGCTTAGTTATAATCACAATCTTAACTCTTTTATTTACTGCCTTTTTCTTCTTAATGGCAGGGTATGTTGCGAAATATAACTCGTACATAATGCTGAGATATTTGCTACTGCTACTAGAACTAGCTGAGAGACAGGCAAAACGAAGGACCCGGATGGTGTGGTGGTGAAGTGCGCTACTCCCCGGAAAGGACAATAGCGCGCATTCGTTCCCCATCGCATACACCTGCGGTCCGGAGTTTTGCAATTATATCAGCATTATATAGGAGTTATATTTCGCAACATACCCTGCCATTAAAAAGAAAAAAGGCAGTAAATAAGAGGGTCAAGAGCCTTATTCTTCTTTTTAATTCTTGGAAATCTGCAGGTTCTTATTATGCTTACGCTGCTCGGAATGGCCTCGTGTGCAGCTTATGCGCTCTTCGCTGGCACCTCCGTTCAAATCAGGATCATCATTTTCGGCGGCCAAGGCGAACAGTTGGCTGAGGTTTGTGCCCAAGAATGATTGGAGTTGTAATATACCCAAGGAAATACGGTGTCCAACTAATTCTAAAACCTAAAAGAGGATATAGCAACTTAAATTAAGCCTAAAATAAGACAAAATAGATCTTTTCATTGCACTATTTGTTGCCTTTTTCTATTCAGTGGTGCGAAATGTGAAGAGTCCTGAGAAAGTTGAGTTGCGATCGGTGAACTAATCATCTAATAAAACGGAGTTAAAGTGAAATATAATATTAAGTAGCGAGGAAGAGAAACATGGAATATAACTTCAATGATGCTGAGATATTTGCAAAACTCCGGACCGCAGGTGTATGCGGTGGGGAACGAACGCGCTATTGTCCAGCATCATTGAAGTTATATTTCACAATGTATACCCTGCCGTTAAAGAAAGTAGGCACTAAATAATAAGTTAAAACATGGAATATTCTCGAAACTGAATCGTTTTCTAAATGCACTGATGTACAGGATGTGCTGGATACTACACCGATCAAGATATCGCTGGTATCCGGTTTCCTCATTGGTCTACTGGTTTTGCATATCATTGGATACTTTATTTCTGCGCTTATCAATGTAGGTTCACAACTTTTGTTATAGTTCATACATCATACTCCGTACTATTTTTTTAAATGACTGAGTTGGAGTGGTTACCAAATAAAGAAGGAACTCCGCTGGTGGAAGATTCAGTGTAGCGACTTCAAGTATCTTTCTCTTCTATGAATCACTCACTTCGATATTTTCCAGATCTGGTGTTTCAACATCGTGATGGACTGTTATCGATGGATGAGCTTCCATTTGGAGGAGAAAAATCGAGCCAATGGTCGGAAAGACGTACCAGTTTCACGTTCTGACTCCAAACCAGCGACCATCATTCATGCAACAGATTTCTGACTTCGTTCCTAATGATGGAGAAGAGCTTTCCATGCGAGATCGGTTCCAGCCATTACGGGCAAAATTTTCTTGGGAGACAACGATTGTTATTGTCAAACCGAACACTATATTCTCAACTTCTCAATATTCCGAATTCGGGACAATTCGTGCCATTCTGATCCTCCTGTGATTTTCCTCGAAAGCTAATTTTTAATCCGTAGTGAATACAAGATCGTCCGCTTACATATTTCATCGGGCGCGACTGTACTCGCAAGTTCTTCGTTTAGAGCGAACTTAAGTAGATTTCCAAAAGCAAATTCTCAGTGATAGATTAAGTTTTTGAACCCGACTGTTATTACTGGATGCAACCAACTACGGTCCCCTGTAGTTTTTGAACTTAGCTGAAACTAAGAATTATTGCTCAGCAACCAATAAACATGGAATTTTGTTCTTGAAAAATACGGAAATTTCTGTGCCCTCTATCCGCGGATAGCAGTGAATTCAACATCTTAGTAATTCTACAAAAGATCCTTGTTTCGCCTTCCATACAACAACGTTAGCTGCCGCTATGTGTACAGTGTTCTCCTCATTTTGTCCCACGTGATGGTACAAAAACATGGAATAGATAGATGAGAAGGGAATGCTATGGACGACATTGTAGTCATTACGAGTTACCACTCACTGCCCAGGTATTGTTAATGTCTTACTCCTGTCCAGTCACTCAATCTTTACCGTCATCAGAGCTTTCGATTTCGATCTGTGTCTGCATAAATCTTTATCACAAAATCAAAATTGTAATAAAGGAACCCATCAGTGGAGCCACAAAAGCTAATAAACACAGACCTATACTTTTTAACGTGTGCAAGGGTATTCAAAGATTTAATAATACATTCTTGATAAAATATACATTTTTACGTGAAAATAAGTCAGCAATTCGGTAGTCACGGCACAGTTCTAAGATTATTTGCTTGCTAATAATTCCAGCTCGAGACTGGACCGATCAGTCGCGAGGCTATGTGGCACGTCCTCAGGTGGCGGATAGGGGCTAATCGCGGGCCAAAAGCGACCTTTGCTTCCCTGGGACGCAGGTGGATCCAGGGGATGGACTCCCTGTTTTTGCTGCTCCGATTTGGCACATACTTTCTATATTTGCTAGGCGTATTCATGCATGCGTGTGTGGGTGCGTTCTCGGTTATGCGGGTTTTATTCTACGAGCCAATTCGACCAAAATCCTGCAATCAAGTGACCGGGAAGTATACGGGAGGCGGTTAAGAGTCGCCTCCAACAAATAAGGTCCATGTCCAGACTACGGATAAGGGCAAGCTATCCGTGAGTATACCTACCCGCAACTTCAGTACTCAGCAAGCTATACGTGGGTTTGAAAAAGCTAAACACAGTGAAAGAAACGGGCCTTATTTCCCTGATTTCGAAAGAGCCCCCGATTCAGCAGCGTTGAGTAGTACGAGTACGGAGAGGCTGCTAAAATATCAGGACCATTCTAGGCTGCGTAAATCGCATAGGGCGAAGGTGACGATCCGTGCCTAAAATGCATGCCCACTTGCATCTGAGTCCTCGATAGAAGATTTGATCTTGAAAACGAGAAAGACGAGGTACGACCCCATCGGACCGGCCGAGATGAGACGACGTCACCCATTCAACGCCGCCTATGACACCGGAGAAGAACTGTTCCCCGAAAGATGCGACGGTGCACCAGTCGGCAGCGTTGGCATTATCGTCGACGCGAGTTTAGTCACGAACTTAGGTATAATCAAACAACGAAAAACCAGAATCGGATGTGTACGATTGAAGAGATGTGGATCAATAGCGGCTTCGAAAACCATTGTCGTTTACGCGCCGATACCAAACTATGACGGAGAAGAAATCGAAGCGTTTTATATGGACTTGGATAAGTTCCGCAGAGAAGACCACACATTCTTCAAGGTCATCCCTGGAGATATCAACGCCAAGATTGGACCAAGAAGAACGTCACATTGGGACTCATGAATTAGGATGGAACGAACAGGGCGAGCGGCTCTCTGAGTTTATCATGGCGATCAAGACCACCCATGGTAACTCGCAATTCCAAAAGCCCCACCTTCAACGCTCGAAGTGGAAATGTGCTTGATGTCTGTCGTCTGCAAATTTTTCACTCCAGTCATCTTAAACAGGATTGACAGAACACTGGACGAAGGACAGCCATGTGAGCAAGCAGGGTTTCGAAAAGGATTTACTACGATGGACCACATCCACACGATAACAAGGCTCATTGAAGTATCGCGAGAGTACAAAAGACCGCTCTGTCTCAATTTCATCCATTTACAGAAGACCTTTGATTCAACTGAGACAGAAGCAATCATGGAAGTCCTTGATAATCAATGCGTCCCTACTCAGTACACAAAGATTCTTCGTGAGCTCTGCAAAAATTTCACAACCAAGATATCACCATTCTACAACGACATTAACATTGACGTCAAAAGAGGAGTTAGGCAAGGCGATACCATCTCGCCAAAATTATTTACCGCCACCCTCCAGAGCGTCATGCGAACATTGGAATGGGATAATATGGAAGTGAAAATCGATGGTCGGCAGTTACATCATCTTCGCTTTGATGATGACATCGTCCTTATAACACCAAACATTAGCCAAGCAGAACGAATGCTTACCGACTTTGATAGAGCCTGTGGTCTTCGACTCGACTTCGACTTCGACTGATTGGTCTTCGACTAAATCTCACAAGACGATGTTCATGAAGAACGGATTGGTTTCATATGCCCCATTCACTTATATCTATCTAGGTCGGGAAATCAATATGATGAACGGCCTAGCTCCAGAGCTGAGCAGACAGAAACGAGCGGCTTGGGGAGCTTTCAAGAGCATCGAGGATGTAGTGAAAACAGCAAAGAACACTCTACTCCGTGCACACCTTTTCGATTCAACGCTGCTTTCTGCCCTAACGTATGCGTCAGAAACCTGGTCTCTGCGTAAGCAGGATTAATGATCACTCTGCGTTATCGAACACCCAGTCGAAAGGACGGTGCTAGGAGTATCCTTTTTCACATAAATAAGGGACGGGATCCGAAGCTCCGACCTACGTCAACGATCAAAAATCAGAGATGCTGTTCTTTACGTCAAACAGTCGAAGATAAGGTGGGACACGTAATGCGTATGAATGACAACCGATGGACGAAAGTCGTTAGTGACTGGATTCCTGGGGATGTCAAATGTACTGCGGGAAGACCACCGACCCGATGGTTAGAGTTCTTCACGAAAAGTCTAGAAGAAAGATATGATGCTCGACGATTCTCTAGAGCGAACAGAACCCACTGGGCTACTCTTGCACGCGATAGGGAAAGTGAAGGATTTACCGGCACCCGTTCGAATCACTCGACGATCAACGGGCTTACAGGTGATACAGATGAATTATTCCAGCATGATTCGAACTGGTCATACGGTTGGAGCTGATGTTACAACATAAGCGACAAAAATAGTGTCATGTCTTTGAAATTTATGCGGCGCAGGTCCACTGAGCATGTAGAACTAACGAATAGTAGTCGTCATATTAGTGAATCCCAGGCAGACTTTGACCATGCCGACCTCGGGATTCCAGGAAACCACAAAGGCTCAACCACCAGGTCTCCAAAAAAAAAATGGAGATCGCGCTGGGCCCTCATAACTGGTGCAGATGGGCCGTCCAAGTATCCAAGTGTCCAAATCAGTGAATACTTCATCTTTCGCAAATGAGTTTGATATATCCCACGTGAGTGGCTTTGATGCTTCAGTTGAGTTGTGCATCGCATGAGAGGTGCATCGGTGCAGTACACAGCCCTTTCACTTAAAATCAACTCTTGGAAGTGTGCACACAGAATTAAGCACCGGGTACCAGTGTGTTGAGTGATCTTCGTCAATATTGCTTTTTGTCTCTGCGATTTTTTACACAGTGGAAAAATGACTAGTAACTTATGGACTGGAATACCGTCGATCTTCCATAGTAGCTCTTCGTCACATTGAACGTAAAAGCAAAGGATAACTCACTGTCCGTATTTGGAAAATATTAGCCCGATTGGCGATCTCCTTTTTGAACAGGCGCTCATCAGCGGGAAAAGATTATTCAACATTAGAGATATGGTATGGGCGCGTGTGGAGCAGTGGTTGGAGACGCCATTGCGACACACATATGGAATCGATCCCCACTCCCATGGCCCACCATGCCTTCCATCCTTCCGGGGTCGACAAATTGGTACCATACTTGCCTGGGAGGATAGCAGCACTGTCTCGATACATCGGTAGGCCACCGCGAGTCATTGCAAAGGCCAGATACGCATTTAATCACCTCCAACGATACTTATTAAAGTCGAATGGATAGCGCATCACTCAGGGAATGATCAATGCCGAGAGCTTTTAGAGCTTTTTAGGAGACATGGTAGCACCTGTAGAATTTCGGTATGCACCCTTAAAGGGAGCAGGTAGCAGTAAAATGAGCAGATGGCACGATGGTAGTGATCCAGTTTATTATGCCGACAGTCCAATCTAACCAGGCACTGGGTCGACCCTGCACCGAGTCCATGAAGCCTCTCATCCCCTTTCGGAGTCGGAAAATTGGTATCAGGCTTGTTTTGGTCAGGGTGATTCCTTCTATTTCACGTGGGAAAGCTCTGGCACGGTTATTCCAGGGTTCCAGCGAGAGTAGAATCGACCAGCAGTCAATGACATTCATGCTCAAAACGAGAAATCCTCAAGCACTGGCCGAATCCACACGAAAAAGTTTGGAGATCTTCGTGTATGATGTATGTGGGGAGATTGGTGGAATGCATGTGCTGAGCTACGCATAGTATGATATATGTGATGTATTGGTCATGTAATGAAAAGCACTGGTGTCGATAACTTCATCAGTGGTAGGTAATGCAGCCCAATCTGTACTGATAAAGTGTGCGAGTGAAAGGGGCACATCTACACTAGTAACTGGTACACAAGTTTTCCATTGGCTGAGAACTCGCTGCAGAAAAGGACCAGTGTTATTAGCATCTGTAAAAAGAACAGGATGGACATCCCAAGCAGGTTATCCTGCCGATAGAAAGGTTTCTGAGGGAAGATATAGGAAAGACATGATTATGGCATTATCCACAGATCGTGACGGGGACTTTCAACTTATCATGATTACAAGCCATTGGAAGTACAACATGAAGAACTGTAAGTAACTAAGATATTCAAGTTCTGGGTGAAAATTGCTGATTGTAGTTGATCACTACAACTTGTATGTAAAGTCTCGATTCTTATTCAGTAGGATATATGAATTGTATGTATCTATGAATTGTAGACTGTAAAACAAATGTTCTTGTGCACAACGTCTAAAACATCAATAAAAGATTCCCGTAATGAAACTTTAAAACTGCTAAAACCTAACTGTGTTGAAGCGTCCTGACATACACATCATCCCAAACTGCGAAACTCTAACGAAGTCTCTTCGCTGATTTATCATCTCTCCATAGCGAACAGGTGCCCTTAGCACCTACACGGCAGCGCCTAGCGCCTTCTTCCCCGCATTCGCTATGACGGCAGTAGGAGTCATAACGACTACTATGTGCCCACTCTCATAAAGACGATAGAAGGGTAAAGCTCTCCGTGTTGACCAATCCCTAAGGTTGCATCATGCATTCGACTTTCTCAAAAGTCGTTAGAGCTGATTCAGTGCATATTTAGCCTATACAATGACTAGTGCCGGAAAACCGGTGTATCAGGTCAGAGCCACTATTCTCCCAGACAAATGTTTTAACAATTCTCTGATCCCAGAACGATGGAACGGCCTGTGACCACGGGCCGCTAGACTGGACCGAATAGTCCGTGACCTGCAGAGCTCCACTCACTGCGCTACGAGAGAGCCAACAATCGTCAACAATGACTTACTGATCACAAATTATGGTCTTCATGACGTGCAATGCCTGGTTTCTCATTAATTCAAGTGCTTCAGGAATTGCAAACTGAACAGATGTGTAGACGAGACTTGTTTCAGCATTTCTGGTGCTTGCATGTCACTAGCACTCGCTCGATCCTAGCCGTGGTTCCTCACTGCGATCGCACAGCTAGCGAGATCAATACGAAGCAACAATCAGTAGTTCAAGTGTTGGAAGGATTTCCTACAGGTCTGGATAAACGCAAGTACCTTTAGTGTTACCCTATTCGTTCTTGAAAAGTACTACAAATCCGTTTATGAAGTAAGGCACTTGTTTCTTAATACACGAGCATAATCCCTTTTCTCTTCACCAAACCCTCTTTTGGTTGTTGTCCCTCGCTCTGTATTAATTACCTGCATGTTTATGTGGGTGATGTTCCACGATCGTTCTCCATCTATGAAGTGTGTGTTCGTCCTTAGGTTGTTATAGAGCGTCTCGTTTATAATTTTCGATGGAGGAACATCGATGAGTTGTGGTAAGAGGGTGGTTCATAACTGTTTCTGAAGACAAATTGTGTCGAAGCACATTGAACGCGAACTCTATGGACTCCGAACTGCACTGTTAAACTTCAGTGTTAATAGTCCCCAATATCGACTTTCTTAATCGCGAGATTGTTCTACACCACACGTTTACTTCCGTACAAGAAGAACACACAACATAGCGGTAGCTGACATCTCGGCAGTATTGCCTTCTTCAGAGCTTCAGTGTTAAGTAACATTAGAGACGTCTCTGTTCGTTCCTTTAACACAGTAGTTTCTCTATCGAAACCACGAACTCGTCTAAAAATCACTTTCTTTTTGTGAATTACTAAGTATCAAGGGTAATCCTCCATTAACGGCGCCCCACAAAACATCAGTGTTCGATAAGCTATCGATCAATTACAAGAGGTACAGGAAAGTTCTTTGCGCTTAAATAGAACACGAGAAAGAAATGACTTCTATGGGAGTCGCACGGGCCACAATGCATCTCACTTCTGATTCCACACAGTTCACGTCGTCGCGTAGTTGCCAAGTTTCCAACCACATTGTTCAAGTATAATAGAGACATCTCTATTCTTTACAGCAATAATATCTCGCCAAGGAATGAACTTGTCCGCAAAACACTTCCTTAGTAACCATGTTACCATTGAGATAGCCAAATAGTTGCAAAAAGGTGAAGATGCGAATGCTCGGATCCTCAACCAAGAAAATGAGTGGAACGGTTACCATGTATCACCTTCAACGGATATTGCTGGGATTGTAACCGTGCCATCACCTGCACATTGTCGTGCTCCATTCGTTATGAGTTGGTCCAGGGGAATTCCTAGCTGGCGGGTTAAATGGTACTCGGCAAGGGTTGCTACGCCTCTGCACATTTCTTTGAAACGTTTGGTTGACATAGCGCTTCGTCAACTGTTCGATTCATCTCTCCTATTCCAGATTTCAAAAGTATCTGAGTACTATGGTGACGAACGTCTACGTCTCGGCAGTGACACAGGACAACATATCGCGTCATGAACTCCTTGCATGGGTCAACAGCACCATTGGGGTTAGTTGCTCTCAGTTGCACTTCATTCAAAGTGTTAACGACTGTGACGTTGACTTCTGTGAACTGCTTTGGAATAGTCAAAGTATGAATTTGCAAACTAGACATGCTGTGGTATTTCTTTTGCGAGCCAGCTACATAATCTAAAGACCAACTCAATTGACAAATATGGAGAACGAAGAATGTTACAGGGAGGGAATTATGAAATGAGTGTGAATAAGATGACTGACATTCGTTGCTAGGACCACAAACAGTTGAAGGGCTTTTAGGGCATTTCTTTTGTCGCAGTTTCGGGATGTGTAGCGGATTATTTCTCATTTTTAATTTTTAGAGCCAGTCGATGATTTTAGTTGATATGTTGGTGATTCTTAACCAAAGCAACAGGATTTCATCTTTTCTGAAAATCTCCCTTAGAGGAATAGGGCGAACTCTTCTCCACAAGCTTGTCAATTTCTCAACTCGTCGAGTGTTTTAGTTATCGGGATAATTTCAGCGGCGTGCGTCCCACCAAAAATTTAGGGGTTGAGCTTCAATTGGTAATATTCACTACTAGCTCTTAGAGGAAACGGTTCAGTGCTTCTGAGAGTGGTGAGCGGTAGTAATAAATATGGTGATAACAATAACATAATAGTAATGATAATAATAACGATAATAATAATAATACTGATGACGACAATAGAAATAACCCGTTGCGGAGTAACCAATAGCAGCTGGCAGACTTCTGAATGTCACATATCTATGGCTTTGTTATTCACGTTCCAGTTCGTTTGTTAAATTAGTTCCTTCGAAGAAATCTTACAATTTGTTATTGCAATACTTTCTTGAAGTGACTAGTCAATGGCAATCATAGGCTAATTTCTCGAAAATCGAGGAGATGAGCACGGGCGCCGCTTACTGCCAACTCACGCATCTGCTCTTCCGAGACGGGATCAGCCTTCGTAAGGTTCGCCTTCTTCGGTACCTCTTCGTTGCCTGTTTGTTTTGTTCCTGAGAACATTTTACGGAAGTACCGCTTTTTAAGGTTAAATGGAATAGCCGTAATGAAATGGACCATATAAATAATTGGAAAATACTGGGTACTGCTTGGAAAACGCTTGGAGTTGACAAGGTTTCATTGTTTTATTGCCCGTAGTTGCTTAAAGAAATGAGTTACGAGCAAGAAATAGGGCAAAGGATTTATCTCTAGTGTTTTACTGATAGTTTTTAAGGCTTTTAGTCATATCTGCAGTAATGTTGTACGGTGTTAGTTCTCGGCAAGGATTCTGTTTATCCCTTGCTTTCTTAATTCCTTTTTCTGCATTCGCCTCGTACTATTTTCGCTTTAAATATCGTTTTTAGCCTGTCCAAGTGGAGCGGTTAACGAAAGCGAAGTTTCAAGACAATTTTGAGTTTTTACAATGGTTTTACAAGTTCTTCAACGCCAATTATGTAAATGATGGTGAAGAATATGACGCAGTAGCTGCTCGTGGTGGAGAAGTGGGTTTTCATTTTATCGGTAATCTGCACATATGTTTGCTTTAGTTTGACCTTTCCTTAACATCTTACTATCCATTTTGGATCCTTTACATACTTCATCGCTTCTCAAATGTTCTATGAGGATTGCTTGTTCATGGAAGCATTCTTTTAGCCACTCCCAGCCGGAGCGAAGGGACCTGCACCTGTTCGTATCGTACCTGCAAGAAGTTCAGCAACCGGACAACAACCAGTTCGGACATCTGTTCCTTCTACTGGGAAGAAATGTGGTTTCATGTCATGTACTTGATGTTTATTGTTTAAAGACTTCCTAGAAATTGAAAATGTCATGAAAACTTGTGAATTGGTGAAAAATGTTCTAGCATCACCAAATCCCCCTCTTTCTAATCGTAATAAAGCTTCTGTTTCACCAACTTTGAAGAGTTTAGAGGAGGAAAACGCTGAGCTTGTCCGACGAAATGAAGAAGTATGTTCCTATTCTGACTGTTTTCATTTCATGTTAAACTGTATCTCATTCTTTTTTCACCACAATATAACATTTTATAGATGATGACTATATGCGAGACATTGGAGAACGAGCGGAATTTTTATTTTGAAAAACTCAGAAAAATAGAGGATATGTGCAATGCATGTGAAGATAGCGATACCGTTAACAAAGAATCTGTACTGGCTATTCTGTATGAATCAAATGTAAGTGTGTGGGACATTTCATTTCGAGGTTGCAGAAGTTTGGTCTTTATTCTCGTCATCTTTTTCCTTTTGGGTTGTTTCACATAGAACAACTCACTGTAGACTTGGATACTTGGAGTGGTTCTCTGGAGTCCCGAGGTCAGCCAGACCAAAGTCTGCTCCAGGTCGTCTCCACCACTGACATTCGCTGCCCTTGTGGATCAGAGGGAGATTTGGCACCATGCGACTAGTTTGATACCAGGACGGCGGTGTATCTTGGTATTGGTTTCCTCTTAGCTGGACTTCATAATGGAAACGCCGGACTCGTTCTCACCATCGCAGACCCTGCCGGGAGATGAATTCCCCGTTTTGCATCACAGCCCGACCCTCAGGATCACCTCTCAGCCACGACGAGGGGTAAACCGTTGGAAAGTACTACAGGCTACAATCTTTCTCATGGTATATGGAATTCTAAACAACCATAATCATTAGTAAATGTTCATTTATCTTTTTTTTGCACTCACAATAACTTTTTTTGTTTACATTCGCATTCTTGAATTAGTTACTAAGATGAGGTTTGGACATTTAGGGCATTGAAGACGGAGGAGAAGGCATTGCTCAAGCAGTTGATGTCGATGACGAGACTTTCTAGACCATCTTAATACTGTAAATTAATTAGGTCAATTTCCTAATTTGACGTGTTGTAGTTGTAATACATAGTCATTGTGCCCGAATTCTATTTTTAGACATTTTTATTGCTCTATCAAGCTTTTATGTGCTTGTTTGTGTTGGGAAATAATTGTAGTCTTTCAGCACTCCGTGGTACAGTGTTCCTATTTGTAGTGACGTTCTAATTGGGTGATAATTGAATCTTTCCATAAACAGTCATGACATGAATTCATGAGTCTCGTGAAGTGTTGCTCTCACCTGATGCCTTGCAAAAAGTTTGCAATGAGCAGAGAATTTGCATACCTCCATTATTTACGAGTTTCAAGTGCTTTCAGTGCAGCGGATATGGAGTCAGCAGACAAGTCACTGCTTCAAGCTTTAAATGCGAAGGCTGCCAGCACTGTTGCTATATTTGATAGAGGGGTATGCATTACTTATTTGGCGATTTTCAAGTCTCTCATATAGAGCTCAGGGGTGTGTATGACGCTGTGGTCAAAGGCGCCCAGTGATACACACTTGAGGTCGGTCCCGCGCCCAGGGCTCACCAAGCTTCATCTCTTCGGGGTTGGCAATTTGGTACCAGAGTTTCCTGGGAGGTTAGCAGTACTGGCTCGATACATCGGTAAGCCACTGCGGGTCATTGTAAAGGCCAAATATGCATTCAGTCACCTCAAAACGATGCTTAGTGAAGTCGAATGCATGGCGCATCTCAAGAATTGGTCAACGCAGAGAGCTTTATCTTTTATCCTTTATTTATGAAGCATATAGCATCAGCATTGATCAATTCCTCAAGCCATTCATGGTACTTCATCAAGAATCAGTGGCGACTGAATGGGTATCTCACCTATACATTGACTTATAATCGCCTACCAATCAATATGTCAAATCAGTGTTTTTGCCCTCCCAGAAGATTTTGGTATAAATTTACTGATCCCGGAAGGATGGGTAGCTTGGCTTGCCAGAGTATAGAATCAAATCAAGGTCCTTTCTGTATTAAAGCAGGCTTGCTATACGCACGCTAATGTTGTGATGTTCTGTAGGCGACGTTAAGTATTTTTTCACTGTAGAGTAAAGTAAAATGTCATTCCATATCCTATGAAGAGATGGTTTATCGTGCACCGGTTCAGGATTACTACGCTTGTTACGGAGATGACGCAACTTTTCTAGCTAAGGAAGTTTTTATGAGTGACGTTTGCCTGAAAACGAAAACACTCATGGGTGAGCTTGGTCAAATCATTTCATAGTGGAAGGATTTACTCTCCAGAAGAAGTCTGAAGTACATTTAGGAGAATCGGTTCAGTATATGACAATGAACAATGGCCAGTTCCAACGTACAATTCGCGAGCTTCTTATGTTCATGCGATATCGCATAGAATTGTATGGGTTAGAAGGAGATCAGTGGAAAATGAAAGCCAAGGTTTCTTACAGAGTTTACCATAAATTTTCTTATAGTGTCTATTATAGGATTTAAGTAGTACAATTTTTACCTTACAATTGTAGGGAACCATTGGGAATCTTGGCGACTTTGAAGAGATCATTGGGGACATGATTGGTGGCGGTAACGTAATCATGGCCATGGAGATAAGTAATGGAGAGGATGTTAGTAATCTACAATGGCATCATTGACATTGGATGCTCTTTTGTTTAGTTTTTTTTTCATTGTAGAACAAAGTCGGTGTTTGTTTTCTGGATCTCCTGGATTTCCGTGTGCTAACATCCGAATTTATTGACAGTCCACTTTTTTCTCAAATCGAGGTTTTCTTTGATTTTTTATACTGCTTCATTATCTATTTAGTTAGTAGGTTTTACAATTTGAAATTCACAGCAATGCCTTATTGGTATCGCTCCACGTGAATGTCTTGTCTATGTTGATGAAGGCAGTATTGTGTACGACAGCAAGGATAGACAGAAAAAGCTTAAGTCACTCCTTAAGAAGGTAGGCGTTCTTGAAACGAGTGCCAAATCTCTACAAAATACTTGTGATTGGGAAGAAGTGTTGTGTATGTTCCGTCAGAATTGTGAAGGTATGTTGTCTTTTTTCATTGCAGCTTCATATGTGCCCGCTATTAACTTTCCTACAAAGTTCTTTCCCTTGCAGTTACCTCTTTATCTGATTCTGTAAAACGATGTCTTTGTGGTTTGTTCACATATCTCAAGATGGACGAGCAAAATGCCTACATGCATAAATTCTCTTTGTCGGATTATCGCACATCTGGCTATATGCATGTCGATTCCGGAGTTGTTCGCTCACTCGAGTTGTTCGCGTTGAATTACCATAATGGTAAGATTATTTACAAAGTTTCATTTCAACGTAGCAAACCAGTTTGCTAAAAACGTGAAGTCACTTCGAAGAATCAGTGTTTGTCAACCATATGTTGTTAAGATGGTAAACGAACTACTGGCACGTTGTACGGTCTTCTGAACAAATGCAGAACTGCTCCCGGTCAACGCCTGCTGAGTTAGTTTTTGTGGAATTCACTTTGTTTGTTGACATCAACTCAGCGCCTGTTACTTTTCTTTTGGAAAAGAACATCTTATTATTGGCATATAAGTTGGAATAACTAGCCATAGCGTCAAATAGCTTAAAGTTACCATTATGACCACAAC
>UYYA01005215.1:0-18084 GCA_900624975.1 Angiostrongylus costaricensis | reverse complement strand
GTGAACGCGTTACTCCCCGGAAAGGATAATAGCGCGTTCGTTCCCCACCATAGACACCTGCGGTCCAGAGTTTTGCAAATATCTCATCAACGTTGTGGTCATAATGGTAACGTTTAAGGTTTTGTTTTCTGCCTTCTATAATTTTCATGGCAGGTTACTAGGCGAAATACAACCACAACGTTGCTGAGATATTTTGCAAATACTCAACATCTCCTCAGGCACAAGTTCGACTCCATTCCGAACTCACCATGGCTCTCATTCATCCGGGGTCGAGAGATTGGTACCAAAATATTCTGGGATAAGCTGATGATTAGGATCAGAGGTTAATCCACGCGGGAACGCCCCAGCACATTTGTGCCAGGATTCCAGGGGTATTAAGCTTGACGAATATTCAGGCAAGATTCGCGACGACTAGGAAAATCCATAAGCAGCAGCCACAACAAACATGCAAAAAACCAAGTTCTGAGACCTTCATGGATGGTGAATGCGATGAATCGAATCTAATACAATCCTGGCATCCGCGTATTGTCGTACCTATGATGCCATGTCATTTAATAAAAAAAAAAAATGAGAAGACTGGGCACATGTGACGCACTGATTAATGGTACCCTGCATTACACAAGATAGGTCTCGAGTTCGATTCCCAGGCTCACCAAGCCGTCCATCATTAGAGGGTCGGTGGATGGTATCAAACTTATTCGGGAGGATAGCAACTGTGACATGATAGATCGGTAGGCCACCACACGTTAACATATCCCATTTTGGCCCAGCGTCATTCTTAATGGCTGGGCTAATCGAATAAGAGCAATTTTTCGTCGGCTGCGGATTTTTTAGTTTTTTGACGGTAAGAATCCTTTTCTCAATAACTAGAGGGCTTGAGGGTTTCTGAAGATGACTGGATTGTAGGAGAGACTTTGCGCTATGGTTCTATGAGTACGTATGATGTGTATGCTACCCTTTACTATATGTTACTATGGTCCATATTGCAAATGCTGTGATGTTGACATTTGGAAGTATTTTGCAGCTTGTGTTGAGTGTATTTCGGTAGTTTCACATCCAAATTATATACAATAACCCATAGCGGTTAAAATGAAGTAACAGTAAATTCGTAGTCAAGTTATCGATCAATGAACTCTTTCCAAAGGTCTTATGTATATCATTAAGTGTATAGAATGGTCTTTCTGATTTCACCCCTTCAATTTTGATCTGCTTCCGATTAGCTATCGAATTATGCATAATTTGGTTTAAAAAGAAAACTCTAGAGTTTATTAAACAAAATGTGCACACTGTAGCGCTCATACGGTCGTTTGCTCTAAACCACTATAGACACATCAGTGTCCATAAGAGGCAGAATGGAATGTGAGGGCAAATACGCATCCAACTCCACGACACCGGATGAAGCTGATTGCTTGACGCATCACTCCTCAGAGCTTGTTCAGCGGCGGATGCTCTAGATTTCCAATAAGCGAAATCGCAATTATGATGTGCATTTTTACTGCGATCATTGAAGATAAAACATAAAAAGGATAAACCTTTCGACATTGATCAATCCCTGTGAGATGCGCCATGCATTCGACTTCCTTAGGCATCGTTGAAGGTGAATGAATGCATATCTGGCTTTTCCAATGAATCGCAGTGGCCTACCGAAGTGTAGAGTGTGCCGCTATCCTCTTAGACAAGTCTGTTAACAATTTGCCGAACCCGGTGGGATGGAAAGCTTGGTGAGCTTTGGGCGCGGGCTTCGATCCCATGCGTATTGCAGGACGCCTCCGACCACTGCGCTACATGGGCCGCTCATTGAAGATAGGACGTATTTGTGCTTTCAAGCTTACTTCATTTAGGAGAATGGCTTGCTCGACCGTTATGTGACTTGAGGCAAATAACTGAGCGCCAGGATGTTGTTGAAGCACTAGTTAGTAATTCTGAGGTTGGTTTCTTCAAAGTGACAAGATAAACAGAGTGCTATTGATGATATTACATCGAGAATTTCATTTATTGTTCATGAATTCCAGGCACGTCGTGCATTGAGTGACACACTACTTCCTAAAGTTCCTGATAGTAATCAACTCGCACGAAAGTTGGTTCTTAGCAAAGCTAAATTACAGGTGGCGACTTTTGCAACAATTATTGCAGAGCCTGATCTTACAAAAACCTTTCAGGACTGCTATCGCGTATATCAACTCGCGGTTCTCTTGCAGCACATTGAGCGTGCTCTTCGTGACCTTTATGACAATGATGAGAAAAACGCATCTGCAGTCAAAGATCTTATGCTTGTTAGTATTTTCTAAGAGAACCTTAGCTAGTCGTTGAAAAAGGTGTCCACTTAGTGAGTTATAATTTGCAGGAGCCGATATGTTACGGATTATTACATTTCGATAAGTATTGTGAACTAATTCGTAGTACAATCGACGAAGAATACCATGAGAGAACAGGGGACTTCCGAATTCGACCGGACATTGACCCAGAACTGTTGCGAATTGACAAGGATATATGTTCATTAGAGAAGAAAGCGGAAATAGCTAGGACCAACGTCTGTTATTAAGTCGTTACTCGTCGCTTTAAATGCTCTAAAACTTTTTTGCAGATCGCAAAACGATTGGATCTTGAGTCAGTTAAGCTAGATTCAAATCCACAACTGGGATTCTTCTACAGAGTCACTCTTAAGGTCTGATCAAGCAACTGTTTCAAGCAGTAGTAGTATTCATTGTCTAATTTAATTGTGGTTTTCGTTTTCGTTAAATTGGGAATGTGTTGTTTAGAGGGATGCATCTTTGGGAACAGTTTGCAAGTGAAAGTTTCTGCAAATTTCACAAAATATTTGTTTAGGATGAAAAGCACATACGGAAGTGCAAATTCATCACTGTAGTCGACGCAAGCAAGGGCTCCGGAGTGAGATTTAGAGACGGAGATTTGTCGGAGATTAATGAACAGTAAGTGGATGTGGACTAATTTTAATTAAAAATACAGAAGTGCTGAACTTTGCAACGTTTTACATGTCAGTTTCCTCTTTATGATTTATTTATAGATATCAGGTGTTGACTAACATATATCGCACTGCTCAGCAAGACTTGGAGAAAAAGGTCATTGAAACATGTGGTCTGTTGGTTTCCATAATTTGTTGGAAGTTTGTGTAATCACACGCAGTACAAATTCTGTAAATTCTTGCATCATGAGCAAGTGATCTTTTTTACAACAATATATATTCTAGATGATAGCTGATGAACTCCTTGAACCGAAATACTTGGGCACTGAGATGGCCCGTTCTCAGCGGTTCTGCGGCCTCAGCACCTTCTCCATTTTTAAAGTTTTTCTGGTTTAGCCATTGTATTTCCCTGGAGTCCCGAGCTCCTGGCCGAAGTCTGCCCCAGGTCGTCATTACACAGGTCGTCGCCGATTTTGTAGATCAGAGGGAGATTTGTCACAATACGACTAGTTTGATACCACAACGGTGGTGGATCCTGCTATTAGTTTACTCATAGCTGGGCTTCCTGATAGAAACGCCGAACTCCTCAGTTTTGGGAGACCCTACCAGGGGATGAGTCCCTCGTTGTACATCGCAGCCCGACGCCCAGGAACACCTCCCAACCACAATGAGGCGGTAAACCGTTGGGAGGTGAACTGACACAGTATAGATGCTCGCCGAATATTTTGTTGAACTGTGCTACTATTTGACATGTAGGAAGAAAATACACCACCAGCTGTACCAAGTGTGGCTCCTTACACCATGGAGTATCTCGAGCGAATTAAAAAATGGTTTTTCCGAGATTCCAAATTTTTTTCTCTGCAAAGGTAAATAGTTTTGGAGTCACAAAACTGTTTATTAGCAAAAAGGCAAATTTCCGGAAGCTCGACGACTATCATACAAATTAAAGCCAGGTTCATTGTATTGAGATTTGCTAGGTACATAACTATTTCAGCCGGATATGCCCCTGCATTAAGTGGACTGAGCAATGCGTTAGCCACAATCGATGTTCTCACTAGTTTAGCTCGACTTGTAACCGATTCACCCAATGAATATGTACGCCCGACATTGGAGCCGATGGGTATGAACACAACAGTCATTGAGGAATTCGTCAACGCCAAATTTAAATTCTGGTGCTAGATGGTTTTTGCAGGAAGTGGAATATTCGAGTTGAAAAGGTGTCGCCATGCTGTTCTTGAGGCAATTCTCGACAGCCATTTTATCCCTAACAACATTGAATTCGGTTAGTGTAGTTTCTAGTGGTGTTTGTTGCCAAGAACTGATAAATTTCGAGAGTGAAAACATGTTTGAAAACAAGATAAAAACTTTTCCAAGAGACCGAGGGATTTTGGTAAGCTTCGAGCAAATGGCTTAGAAACCACGTAACTTCTTTCATATTGCGATGCTGATCCATGTCAATGTCTTTTTTCCTTTTCAGGATCAAATCGCATGATTATTGTAACTGGTGCAAACATGGGTGGAAAGAGTACTTATCTTAGATCAGCAGCAATAGCAGCGTTATTGGCACAAATCGGTAGCGCTACTTCTTCTTTATTTCGTAAATTATTATTGGATTGTGACTGTTAACGGCAGAGATCGATAGAACTACTTGAGAGAAAGGCGAAACGAAGGACTCGCATGGTGTGGTGGTGAACGCCTTACTCCCCGGAAAGGACAATAGCGCGTTCGTTCTTCACCGCAAACACCTGCGGTCCGGAGTTTTGCAAATATTTCAACATCATTGAAATTATTGGATTATCTGCAAAGTAGTCTTTTTTAGACTCTCAACTTCAGATCACTAACGGATATCTCAACTCACAGTTAATGTTAAGCTAAATAAAAACTTCTTGAATTCACATATATTCACTGACAAGGAACAAAATTGTCCCAATAAAGTAAATCTCTACGCTTCTGATACTTACGAATTTTCTCTAGGTATTTTCAGTTTACAAAACTGCTTGAAGAACTGTTATTTGGTATCAATAGTTAGATACTAGATGCCAGTTTAAAGATTCTACGTAGGCTGGATACGGCAGAGGTTCGTCTTCTGGTACTCTCAGTTTTCCAGATACCACTTAAATGATATCTGCTATGGGATTAACATGTTGGCGATTTCTTTTAGAGTTCCTGACAATATTAACAATGATGGTTTGTTCACATAATGGTCTTATTACGATTGAAGACTTTACATTGAACGGTTCCATCTGCTGAGCACAAAAAGTTGCGATTTATTTTGGTTCAAATCTGATTTTGGGATATGCCTCGGTGATCCGTATTTGCACATGTACAGGGGGATTCATCCCCCGATAGGTTTTCCGAAGTTGAGTCCGACGTTTCCATCAGAAATCCTAGTTAAGAATAAACCAATAACAGGATCGACCACCGTCCTGGTGTCAAACTAGTCGCATGCTGGCTCATCTGATCCACAAGAGTGGCGACTGCCGGTGATAATGACGAACTGGGGCAGACTAGCCAGACTGACCTCGGGACTGCAGAGAACCACAATGGCTAAGCAAGCAGAACTCCGAAAAATGGAGATAATCATGCTGGAGCTCGCATAACCAGTGACGACTAGCCGTCCACGTATCCAAGTATGATTCGTCTTTGTACAAAGTGTGGAATCCGCCGTATTTCACAATGTGATCAAATATTTGAGATTTTTTTTTCCGCGTAACAGAAAATAGAGCAAACTCCTATGAACAAATTTCCTTACCAGTTCAATCCACTGGCACCATTTTTTGAGTTGCCTTCACTTTCCTTTTCTTCGAGCGAATGTTTAAACTTATGCATAGGTTTTGTGCAAGCTCTCCTAATGGTAAAACATGTTCTGTAGTGCTATCGAGTTCATTGACCTCGGTAGTAAAATAATCAAAATGTTTTAAATTATTAAGCTTGCACGAAGTTGATAAATAACTTTTATTCGGCTAACTTTTCGACGTCTTCGTCTTCATCAGAGCCGATGATCCAAGTCGATGGCCCGCAGCTGTCTTCTGGATATGGCGTTTTCATAGTCGTATCGAGACGGATCTTCTTTAGTGGAACACCGCACGAATGAGGCATGCTCACCCGGCAATGCTCCTTTATACAAGGAGAGAAGACAAACAACTGTGGACCATCGACTCGGATCATCGGCTCTGTTGCAGACGAAGATGTCGAGACGTTGGCCGAATAAAAGCTATTTATCAACTTCGTGCAAGCTCGACAATTTAAGCACATGTTGAAAACAATATCAGTGTTTGAAAAAACGAAATAGACAGTAACTTATGGGCGATGTATTATGGTAACCATGGGGGCTAAAATGCTTAATTGAAGGTAGCTTTGTGCCTGCATCGTCCATGCGGATGTCAGTGTTGGATGGTATTTTCACCCGCATCGGTGCAAGTGATCAACAAACGAAAGGAATCTCTACGTTCATGGCTGAAATGTTAGATAGTGCAAATATTTTAGAGGTTTGGTAGTTCACCATTTATGTAGAGGTGATGGGACGACATTCGCCAAGTAGCTGGCGATCATGAACATCTTTTTATCGCTACTATTTTCGTGTTTGCTACGTACTAAGTGCTCAAAAAGTATAGTCATGCATGAGGAAATCATTTCTGTGCACCTTAAACATTTTTAATTTCTTAGACGGCAACTTCAAATTCTTTGGTTGTCATTGATGAACTGGGAAGAGGAACATCAACGTATGATGGATTTGGTCTAGCGTGGTCTATAGCAAAGTAGAGTTTTGTTGTTCTGATTTCTTAAATCCTTTGCGCTACGGTTTCAGTTTGTTTCTTCAGCGACCTTCTATCACGAGTGCGTTGTTTCTGCCTATTCGCGACCCATTTTCACGAGATGGGAGCTCTTGCAGAACATCCTGGTGCGACTTCACTGCAGGTATAATCTAACACTACGAATTCTTGGTTATCTCCGACTTATTGGTTCTGGTTGCATCAGCCGTTGAGAGAATATTTGCTCACTGTGGTCTTGTCCAGAAGGAAGCATTACACATCGTTTCAATATCTTCATAAGAAAGCTTGAGTGCAATTCATTGATCCACCTGAAGTGATTAGTTCCAAGAACCATTCTTTTAAACGTGTGATAAACAACGGTGCTTTGCCATCCTGCTTACATAACTCTCAAGTACCCGTAGCACATAGGGCAGAAGTGTCAGTACACATTATAATACATGGATGTAAAGGGCGACATGAACAACACCGGCATGAGTGGTATATGATTTATGCCTAGAGGGCATAGTTATCGACATAAATTACGACTCATAGCCCTGCTGGATGTTTCTTTTGCCGTAAGAAGCCTTTTCTCCTTAATTTTCGTATTAAGTTGAAAGCTTCCCAACCATGGATATCCTTTTGTCTGCTAAAAAAAAGCGATTTTCTGCAGTTTATGACTTCCCAATGAAATTTTCATGGGAATTTGCTCCCATCCTATGAGACCTACTACTCAGATGAGCACGCATGGTGCGCTCTCATCCATGTTCCTTGTCAAATATATCTTGTAAATCACAAGTTTTCAACTCCATCATACTCAAATGAATTCGTTTTGAAATTCAAACTTTTACATTTAACACTTCTATCTACTCCTTTCAATCATTAGGAGCTTATAAGTTGTACTTTCTGTAATGGTTTTTAGAAAAAAACCAAACGGAAATATTCCCTTAGATTTTATAGCTTACACAAGGATGTAATAAATGTAGTAAAAATTTATTCCGCTAACGTTTCGAGGAGTTTGCCTTCTTCAAATCCGGATTGCTCGAAATCAATTGTCCACAGCAGTCTATTCTCGCAATGTCGGTCTTCCCTGTCACATCGAATCCGGCTTACTTTAGTGGTGCGCTGCTGAAATGATGTCCTCATTTGACAGTGCCATACACGACCGTTGTTAATTGAATAATTTGTTTTTTTTCGGACAAACCATCCTGTATCGGTTGGTATTAAATTAGAATGTTATGTTGGGTGAAGTAATAAATAGATGCAAAAGTCTTACGGAGGGATCACATGGTCCGGCAGCTGTAATCTGTTGAACGAACTAATACCATGGATTTCATGACTTTCAAGCAACAATGTAGAGGATTTCTTAAGCTTAATTATGACTATTGATTGCAAGAAATTATTGTCGCTTTCTATAGGGTCATTGCTAGTGATGTACACATTCTTTACAAACCATGGTCCATCTGCAGCTAATCCTAGTTGGATTCATTTTTCAAGCAGTCTTGTTTTACAGATGTCAGTTGCCGTAGATGATGGGCGCCTAACGATGCTGTATGAAGTACGTCCCGGTGTAGCTCAAAGCTCATTTGGAATTCATGTCTCGCGAACTGTTGGTTTTCCAGACAGCATTGTTGAGGTTAGATAATACATGACTTGAATCGGCTAAGAAACCGGAAACTTTAAGAGAAAACTGGTATGTTTCTTCTTAAAAATCTCTATCTTTCAAAATGAAGGAAGCATCTCGAATTCTGGAAGAGTTGGAGAGTTCGGCAAGTGAGGCTGAAATAGATGAAGTGATTATGAAGCTCAAGACGGCAGATGATGACCGCTTGGTACAGATTCTAACATGATCTCTTTTACCTATTCACCATAGACTACTGAATTTCACAATAATGTGACCAGAAATTCCCATCTGGAGCCTGATTTTACACACTATCATCAGGGATTGATCCTTTCCTCTGTGTTTCACAATTTCTAAGCTTATTACATGTTTCTCATGACCTCCATATTTTTGAAGGTGTATCACATCTCAACGTATATTTACGGTTTTGTACCATTACTAAAAGGGTAACTTAAGTCCATCTCATGTTTTTCTTCATAGGAAAGTACTATGATTGTGAATTTAGTGGTACTTCCATATTTTCTACATATTCGTACCATTGGAAGCTATACTGTCCTTGTTTTTGAGATTAATTTGTTGTATAATACATTCTATAAACTTTTTCCCGTCACTGTTTTTCTGGGAATTCTAGACTGGTGCCTAAATAAACTCCAGCTATTGAGTGGCATATCATGGCAGCCATATTGAATGGCGGGCATAGATAAACAAACCTCCTGTGTAAAAGGACTCACTGAGTGAAGAAGCTTGACTCCAGCGGTGCTTCACTCAAGAAGAATCGATTCAACACGACTACGTAGACCTCCATCGTGAAGACGAACGACCGTGGACCATCAACTCGAACCGCTGCCAAGAAGAAGACGTAAAGACGTTAGCCGAATAAAAGTTGATATAACAACTCCTTATTAGCTTAGTTTGTTAAAAAAAAAAAAACTACTGGGCAGACATGCCGAGGTTAAAAGTCAGTTTTTACAAAACTTGAGCTATTTCTGTACATTAGCCTATAGAAGTCCTGTTGATATGCACTGATAGTAATCTTAACTCTTTTATTTACTGCCTTTTTCTTCTTAATGGCAGGTTATGTTTCGAATTATAACTCGTATGAAATGCTGAGATATTTGCAAAACTCTCGACCGCAGGTGTATGCGGTGGGGAACGAACGCGCGCTATTGTCCTTTCCGGGGAGTAGCGCACTTCACCACCACACCATCCGGGATTGTGATTATAACAAGCCTCAGCTTAACTGGGTTCAATGCCGATTTGGGCTCCCCAGATCAATCCCGTTTACGGGTGATTGCTGATGGCAAAAGATCAATAGAACTAGCTGAGAGACAGGCAAAACGAAGGACCCGGATGGTGTGGTGGTGAAGTGCGCTACTCCCCGGAAAAGACAGCGTGCGTTCGTTCCCCGCCGCATACACCTACGGTCCGGAATTTTGCAAATATCTCAGCATTATATACGAGTTATACTCCACAACATACCTTGCCATTAAAAAGAAAAAGCAGTAAATAAAAGGGTTAGTCAAGAGTAAGGTTCAAGTCAATTCCCTTACTAGAAAGCTTGTTAAAATCTCTAAATTGAATACTAAAACTAATATTTCATTTTTTTCGAATCGAACACACCTTGATTAGCCGATGAAGAGTACTACTTTTAAGAATGGCACAACGAACGAAAATGTTTAAAAATCAATAACAAACTTGCGAAGGAAGACTTTCCTCTCCAACTCCGTATAGTCGTGTCCTTGACCATCGACTGGACTGAATGGGCGCCAGATAATCGACCAACATTATCTTTCAGAACTTGTGGCCTCCATAAAATACGTAAAGACCAAAAGAACATCAAGTCAGAGCAGCGGAGTTACCTGTGCTATGGCTTGTTCACCCATCCATCGATCATCATGCGACCTTATTAAACCGCTTCCCCTTTCCCTGAGGTGAACGCCATGTTGAATTCTCAACTCATATACATAGATAGACGATATTCGGTATTCGCTTCACCTGTTGTGAATTAGGTTTGAGTAAATTTTAGCCTTTCACTAGTAGTACTGCTCTAACTGGTAAACGAACGCCACAGTACGACACAGTATTGCCAAAGTTGTTCACCCTCGTGTTACAGTGCTACACACAATTATTCCAGTAGGACAAAAATGGGCGGCTCAAAAACACGCTCCGCCTACGAAATTATTATCCCCTCCCACAACAGAAGCAGAAATAAAGCTTACCGAATGAAACAGAGAACAATGCACGATCACGGATCAGTCGGAAGAAAACTTTTCAGGAACACGTGATGTAAAAGAGAATAGGGAAATGTTTAATGAATACGGAATAATGATTTGAAATAGGAACACAGCAGAAGGCAACGAGCGGCGTGATCCGCCATCGAGCCTCTAACGCAGGCCACTGAACTTACTGACTGTGACATATGTGTACACTTATTTCACTCAATTCTTCAAGATCTGTGCTCTGTAGCAAAAGATAGTTCGATATGTTTCAGATAAGGTTCGTCACGTCCAAAAAGTTCCGCAGCATACAAAAAGCACTCGAGCGATGGAATCTAAGGGTGAAGTATTGCATCCCATATCAAGTCGGTCTTCGTAGTTTATATTTCCAAAGACTGACCCATCTTCAAAGCAAAGCTTCAAACCTTCGCATCAGCTCACCTTGATCAGTTCATAAGGACATATAAATAAATAAATATACCGATTATTTATGCCGAGGTTTAAATAAAGTTGATCTTTTGAGTTCCTTCCTGTTCGTCCTTCTTTTCAAGCCCTTGATTTAGAGGAACCTTTGAATCATCAGTTATGTCTGGTGTCTCGCGTGGATATGTATCTCTCTCCCAGCTCAGAGGTATAATTAAATTAACGGTGTTGTAATGATGTATCTGTTATGTGGTCTAACATATGTTTCTCGTATAACTCCGGTCTCTGACTGTTGGAACTTGATGATGCAAACCCATTTTCCAGGTACTTCGAGGTAAGATTGATTTGTTAGCTAATGCTACTACGCCTAGAGTTGGGGTAGTTGTGGTGCCTTATTTTCGTCGATATTGAGCTGAGGAGTTCTTGAAGAATGAGTCTTAAAGAACACACATGCTGCCTGATGCCAAGATAGTTACGTTGGTTAGTTCCATGAATAAGAATAATAATGGGAACAATAGAATACGTAGCATAGTGGGATGCACTTCGTGGCCTCAGCTGACAGAACCGAATAATCACTTAGCTTAACCTGGAATACTCATCTGCATACGAATTTTTCACGCACGGCTTTTCTTTCTTGTCACAGAGGGAGTTTCAAACTTGGGTAACTAAATCTTTACATGCAGCAATATTAATGCAACAATTACGGGACAGTGAGATTAGCATGGCAGAAGGCACATGCAGGATTGAAGTTTCTTTAACACATCAGTGATTAATTGACCAGTGATATACGTGACATATAACAGTGACTAAGACTGCTTATGTCCAAAGAGAGCCTAAAAATCTATAAACCTAAACTCTACTACACGAAGTGAAGCAGTAAGAAGTAGATGATTACTGCACGGACAAGGATGCTAATCGAACGAATAGGATGATGAGTAGTGCAGTCGTTTACACTCATTTTGAAGTGGGCGTGGTTTTGTTGTAGCTTCTAAGTTTCTTGGAAAGTGCAAGTTGACCGTCACCTAGTCATCATGTGTAAATGCCGGACAGAGGGCGGTTCTTACAAAGATGTTTCTATTGCAGGGAAAGCTCACTAGATTAACATGGGAAGGTTTACAGAGAGATTTAAACTAGAAGGTCGTTAAGCAATAGAAGGCAACAATAAATGTCGTTAACAGCTAACACAGTTAGCAAAGGAAACGTGCGGTAACGTGGAAAAGTAAACGAAAAACAATTCGGGGTACTTGCTATAATGGTGGATGGTGATCCTTGCTTTTACTTTTTACTAGTCTTCTAGATAGAAACTTCCAGAAAGTAGGAAGGTGAATACCGCACTGTACTTAACTATTAGATACCCTATAACAATAAAAAAACCTCTCGGCGTTGATCAATCCCTGAGGGATGCGCCATGCACTAGACTTCATTAAAAATCGCTGGAGGTGACTAAATACATATTTGGTCTTTACAATGACTCACGGTGGCCTACCGATGTATCGAGCCAGTGCTGCTATCCCACCAGACAAGTGGTACCAATTTGCCGACCCCGGAGGGATGGAAGGCTTGGTAAACCATGGGCGCGATGATCGATTCCATGTGTGTTGAAAGGCGCCTCCGACCACTGAGTCACACCCTAGAACAATACCCTACCAAAACATGGCCTTAGACTAGTGCGGTAGGAGAAGTTTACCTTTTAACATTTATTATGTACCACGTCACTGAAATGTTTCTTTGAGAAGCTTCTTCCTTATTCGCATGCAACAAGCTCTGATTCTCCGTCGATCTACGAAGAAACCGTTATTTTTAACCTCACTTTGTATTGAAACAGCAGAGGCTCTGTTGACACAACTAGACATAGTAATAGTCTTTAGTCTCTTCGCACTTTGAAGAACAAAAATTCTGGCGTATGTCGCTACAAATTTCCGTCCGTGCATAACACACAAGTCTAATAGTTCTGAGGAATTTGTTACTCATGATGAGTCACAGTCCCAGAAAAAACACTCTTTGTCACGCGTGTGTTACAAGTTACTAAACACAGGCAATTACTATTAGTTAACTGAACAAGTTGAAGTACCGAACTTACTAAGGCAAAAACAGAGTCCAGGGCTAATACTGTACGCCTGGCTTATCTAAAAGTTAAAAAGGATAATCTAAGAACGAAGTGGAAACAGAAGTCCTAACATTACAGTAACCACAGAATGTAGGTTTTCGTCATGCTAATGAGATAAACAATACGGAACAATCCTCATTAGGAAGAGGACTTGGAGTAAAATTGTTAAGCATTGTCTTCACCGTTTTTATTTTACTGCTTACTCTTTTTAATGGCAAAGTACATTGCGAAATATAACTTCAATGACGCCGAAATATTTGCGAAACTCCGGACCGCAGGTGTCTGCGGTGGGGAACGAACGCTATATTGTCCAAAGTCAATATCCTTGCACAGGAGTCCAAAACACCAGCGCGAAAACTCTTTGAGGCTTTTTTGATAAATGCCAAAAACCCTATAATGAATAGAAGGGATGAATGCCCGGAGGTCATACACGACCTGATCCCGTATGTTCGTATCTATTTTTGATGTGGGATGGTGCAGTCGTCAACCATATGCGACTATAATTAGCTGTTCTAAACTTCCTCATTGAAAGTCACCAAAAAGCGGTGGGTTTTTTCGAGAAGTTGCTGATCATGTAATTACCGGAGAGTTTTTCGTCTTTTTGTAAGCGCTATTGAAGCGTTTGGCCTAGTAGATTGTATATCAGCATACCCTTCCAGGCTCTGAAGAAGGCGATACTGCCGAAACGTCAGCTAGCGTTGTATCGGATTGTTTTTCTATGGAAGTAAATGTATGCTGTTTAACAACCTCGCGATTGCTGAACAAGAAAACAACACATTCATATTCCAATGCCGAGGTTAAGAGAAAGTCGATCCTGGGAGCTATATTGTCCTTTCTGGGGAGTAACGCGTTCACCACCACACCATGCAGGTCCTTCGTTTGGCCTGTCTCTTAGCTATTTCTATCGATCACTTGCCATCAGCAATCACCCGTCAGCGGGAGTGGTCTGGGAAGCCCAAATCGGTAATGAACCCAGTTAAGCTGAGGCTTCAGTTATAATCACATTTTTTTTATTGCTGATGGCAGAGATCGATAGAAATAGCTGAGAGACAGGCGAACCAAAAGACCTGCATGGTGTGGTGGTGAAAGCGTTAATCCCCGGAAAGGACAATATCGCGTTCGTTCCCCACCGCAGACACCTGCGGTCTGGAGTTTTGCAAATATCTCAGCATCATTGAAGTTAAGCATTGTTATGGTACTTTGATTTACGTTTGAAGGCAGAGAAAAACTGCTTCTAGGCCCATTTACACTGGAGGTCCATTGTACGGGTACTTCTTTCAAACTGGCTGGTCTTTCTATTTTCGAATCCGCTTAGTAAAACAACTATTAGTTGGAAATAACAAAAAAGAACAACGTCTGCATGAAACGGAACTAAATAGAAAACTTAGCTTAAAAAAGAAGAGATCTCCTAACCTCCCAATGGATATTTTCTAAAGCACTTCATTCTCTGCATTAAGAAAGTACACAATCACGCCAGACAAAGGAGAATTCTCTGTAACTGAAGGAATTCAGAGCGTCACAGGTGCTCTAAAACGGAACCTGTTGACAATAGACTACGAGGATAAATATTGCCATCAACATTTGGCTTAGGAGTTTCATAAGGAAAGAACTAAAACAGTGCTCTTCTCTTGCGTGCAAATCATATTTAAACGAAATCCGCTCTCTGGTTCTTTAAATCTTGAAGCGATGTACCCTAATGAGACAGAACAAACGGATAGCATCGCCATCAATACGTAGACAGTTATGAAACAGGTGCTGATCATCTTCGTAAGCTGGAGGAGGTGTAGCGAGTCTTCCGAAGAATGAGGAACAATGGGCAGGAGCTGGAGGAAGTGTAGCGAATGTTTCGAGGAATGAGGAACAATCATATTTGAAATACAACGTGAACAGGAAATGATCGCCAGTTAAGTTGGACTTGATAAGAGAACATATTGCTTCACAAGAGATTTGCAATATTGAAAACAGAACTGGAACTTAAGGAATATGAAGCCAAATGCCAGTAACGGATGCTATACTGTGCGAAAAATATGAAACTCTCATGGACCTGGCTGGAACCAGCGGCAAATGTGCTCTAATCGATCAGCTTGGGGCGGGGTACGATCGGATTTCGGAAATCGCCGTTCATCACTAATTGGATCTGAGAGAGGGGGGTTTGTTGCTTGGGTTTAGGTTGCGGCCTTTGCTTTCATTCTTATGTGACTCCTCGGGGTCATGTTATTCCTTGTTATGGTCGCATTACCCATAATATCTTCTTTTTTGTCACGTTATGATGGAGTAATAGTTGTGAATCGTACTGAAGTACTAGTTTTTCTTCTATCGTTAATGTTAGGGGAATAAATGCCTCGTAGTTTTAGACTTGTTTAGGGAAATGGCTCTTGTTGGGATCGACTTTCGTGCTCCGCTAAGGGAAGTGAAGAGAGTTCAGTTTGGAATCTTAGGCCCCGATGAAATCGTAGGTTTGATCATTCTTCGGTTTTCGTATTCCAACTGAGAATAAGCGTATTCACTTTGAGAAGCGTATGTCGGTTGGAGAAATAGAATTCCCAGAAATTTATGAAAATGGGAAACCAAAGAAAGGTGGCTTGATGGATCCTCGTCAAGGAGTTATAGACCGAAGAGGACGGTTTGTCCCTTTCGCATATTGGCTTTCCAGTCTTCATATATTTCTTCTCTGATGGTGCTTCTGAATTTACAAACAGTTTTCAGTTGCATGACATGTGCTGGTAATTTGGCCGACTGTCCCGGTCATTTTGCTCATTTGGAGCTTGCAAGACCTGTGTTCCACGTAGGATTCCTATCGAAAATCCTGAAGGTTATTAGTTTTTCCTCCTCTTTCCTCATGCTGTTATTGTTCACACTATCATTGACGTTTTTATTCTTTATTGCTTATAAGGTGAATTTGTTACATTTAGATTCTTCGTTGTGTTTGCTTTTACTGTAGTAAGTTGCTTCTGGACAAAGACAATCAACGTGTCAAAGAAATCATCAGAAAGACGCAAGGTACAGTAATTATTATAATGAATTAATTAATAGTAATTAGCAATTAGTTTTAGAGGTTAAGGGGAATAGAAATGCAGTGGAGAAAATTCTTTTTCTAAGGAAATCCTCGGCGTCGACTAACCCTTATCTACGATATGTGCAAGTCAAAAGTAGTTTGTGATGGCGGAAATGAGATTGAGAGTCAAACTGTGGAGGTTGGTCTTTCTCATATCTTTTTTTATTTTTATTCGATCGTTTATTTGTGTGGCAGTTTTTTGAAAATTTCCTTGCAATTCATTGAAGGATGGAGATGATGGTGAAAAAGTTATTAAAGCAAGTGGTTGTGGGCGATATCAGCCCTCATATCGTCGTGCAGGAATCGATATCAATGCAGAATGGAAAAAGAATGTTAACGAAGACACGCAGGTAATTTAGCCGCTAGGAATTTATTATGCTTTTGTAAAAACCACAAAACTGGATTGTATAGGGGTGACCGGTGAAGTTGCAAGTCCTGCTCTTTGAATTGTAGTTCTTAACTTGAACCTCAGCCAAGTTTAGCATAGATACTTTTATACTATTTATATTTGTATGATAGAACCTATAGATCATTAAAATTGCTGAGAGAAAAGGGAGAAGAAAGACTGGCATGGTGTGGTGGTGAACGCGTTATCCTCCGGAATGGGTAGTAACTTGTTCGTTCGTCACCGCAGACACCAGCGGTCCGGAGTTTTGCAAATATCTCAGCATCATTATGGTTATGCTTTTTGTGCTCTTAAACTTGTTTTTGGTCGTGTTTCTATCTTCCACCACTTCTTAGTAGATCGTTCTTATTGTTTTTTGAAGTGAATGTTCTTAGAAATGGTATACTTGACGATGATAACAAGCAGTAAGAATTTTAGGAACGTAAAATTTTCCTAACCGCCGAACGAACTCTAGAAATTTTCAAACAGATTTCTGACGAAGATTGCATGATTCTAGGTGGGTATTAAGAGCTAATAATTTTTGTTCGTCAAACATTTTAAAGATGCAAACATTGTGTTTATTGGTGTTAATAGGCATGGATCCAAGATTTGCTCGTCCCGACTGGATGATTTGCACCGTCCTTCCCGTTCCGCCACTAGCAGTTCGTCCAGCTGTGGTTACCTTTGGGTCTGCGAGAAACCAAGATGATTTAACGCACAAACTCTCTGACATTATTAAAACCAACATCCAGCTAAGAAAGTTAGTAATTTTTCACTTTTTTCTTTTGTTGTCTTTACATTAGTTTAAAATCTTATTTTCTAGCAATGAGGCGAATGGTGCTGCTGCCCACGTGTTAGCAGACGACGTGAAGCTACTCCAGTATCACGTTGCTACACTTGTAGATAATTGTATTCCTGGACTTCCGACGGTTAGTTAGAACATGAGTATAGCCTCGAGTTGTTCATTATGGCATCATTAATAGGCTACACAAAAAGGTGGAAGGCCGTTAAAGTCAATCAAGCAACGTCTGAAAGGAAAAGAAGGGAGGATTCGGGGGAATCTTATGGGTGAGTACTTCGATAATTTTTTAACTTCATTCTCATCTTCCGTCTTAGTTGTATATCAATGTGGTTCTACGTTACGAGCATGCCAGCATTTCTCGTCGTTACGCATTGTTTGCAATGCATGCGACCTGAAATTAATCACCTTTTGGTCTAAAGCGATCAAGACTTGAGACGGCTTATCACTTGCGCCACCTGTCGTCCCATTGATCGTCTAATAACTTAAGCGGCGCCAGTAAATTTTCGTTTCTCCCTATCGCGTGCAAGAGTAGCCCGGAGGGTTCTTCTCGCTCTAAGGACTTGTTGAGCATCAATCAAACCTTCTAGGATCTTTGTGAAGAACTCTGACCATAGAGTTGGTGCTCTTGCTGCTGTATTATTGACACCCAGAGTTCAGTAACTAACTGGTGGTGTCCATTGGTTGTCATTCACACGCATTACGTGTTCGAAACATCTTATCTTCGACAGTAACTGCCACGACCGACTTTCTATTAACCTCGGCATTGATCAAGTGATTTTGTTCGTATTTTTTTGAGCAAACGC
>UYYA01005214.1:0-33295 GCA_900624975.1 Angiostrongylus costaricensis | reverse complement strand
CATTACATGAGATCAAGTATATTATACCTAAACTCATGCAATCCCCGTCTCTCCCGTTAGGACAGATCGTACAGTTTTCTTAGCTGCACAAACGATCATAGAGACGGTGGCGGACTAACTGACAGCATAGGGTTTTGGGTGGGAGGTCAACAGTCGCCACACAACTTTCAATACCACTTTTTCTTAAGCATCTCTTAATGAATTTTGAATTTTTGAAACCCTGCATTTCCGGACATATCTCGCCACTACAACTACAGTAGAAAGCAAATTACTAGAAATATGTTTAAAGAGGTCTAGAATTTTCACCACTGTCAATGGAGGAAGGTAACTTCTATTTCGAAAAATCCTACCATAATATCAGTCCTTAGTCTCAGTTTAGAACATGCAACGTTTTGTTCGTCTTTGTTAGTTCTCTTCTTGCGTAGACTATGTCCTAACCCCTCAAAGAGATTGCGCGCACAATCGCACATAACTTTAACAACATCAACGGAATATTGCAGGCGTTGGCCTTTACATTGTCCTTCGACCTTCACCAATATTTTGTCTACTACTGCTTTTCTTTCAAGAAAAAATTTGTTGTTAACTTGTAAGTCAGTACCAGACCAATTTCGTACGCGTGATACAGCTTAATGGTTTGATATTATTTCTTCTAGAGGTCTTGCTCTGTTTTTGATGGAAACATCTCCACGTTTTCTTACCTCCTGCTCTCACCTCTCATTTCCTAGCACTTTTCGTTCTTTCTTTGTTTTCTTCGAAATTTGCCTTTCTATCCAGATTGGTCTTTTTAGGATATCTTAGTTGCATTTCACACACTTTCACTACTAAAACGTTGCCGATATAAAGTACGGTTTGGAAAAGCTTAGGCTGCTTTTGCTTAAGATGTTCTCACGCTGGCGTCTCCGAATTCCCGGTTCATCCAGTAAGCGGTGCCACCATCGCAATAGGAATTGGGTTTCCAAGTTTCTGCTCTGAAATAATGAAGACTTTTCATTTCTTTTTTATTTTACTGTAAGGATCACCACCACCAGAAGCGTTGGCTGCGTGGAGCATTTCGCATCAATGGTTTAAAATCTTTTGGAAG
This sequence comes from Angiostrongylus costaricensis, assembly GCA_900624975.1. NCBI lineage: Eukaryota > Metazoa > Nematoda > Chromadorea > Rhabditida > Metastrongylidae > Angiostrongylus > Angiostrongylus costaricensis. The sequence continues at coordinate 32,214 of UYYA01005214.1, read as the reverse complement.
TTCAGTGAATCCTTTAAAACAAACTTGTTTTTTAAGCTATACGAGCAGTCCATCTGTGCAGTGCATACAGTTTTCTCGATTTCGTCAAACAATCAATTCTCACCTTAGCCGAATGTTTTTGGGTTCGTCGTTGAATGAGACCCGCTTTGCTATTCACTGCTTTCTTCTTCCACGCCGAAATTATCCCTAGTAGCTATGTACTCTGTGCCATTTTATTCGTGAAATCCGGTTTTTCTCAGTTTAGCCGTGCTATCTAGTTTTTTGGAAATATTTCCCTATGTCGAATACGGCAATGAAAAATCTGAATAACACGTCCACTCTCGTTCCTAATTGTTCTATGTGCTACACCCTCGCCACCTCAATGAACAGAAACCTCACTGACGAAACGAGTCTGGTGCTTTGGTTAAATGGTCACATTAACCACCACAATTTCATCCTTGCAAATGCATTCACGAGTATCTCGTTTTTATGAAGCTTGCAATCGAGCTTACTGCTAATGACGTCGGATATACACCACCTCTACGATTTCGTAGTGGTCATAGTGTTTTCGTTCATTCTTCTGGTGCGACAACCACTTGGCTTGGCACTTGTTATTTCATACGCCATTCATCACGTCCGCTTGTATAGCTTCCAGAATATGTTTGTGTCTTTTTCTACGCGATCTCAGTGACATAGTTCTTGACCACATTTACTTCGTTAGTTCCTAGTACGGTTACGAAAACAGGAAAAAAATTATGCCTTTTACGGATTCAGCCTAGTTAGACCATTTAAATTTCTGTCCTCTCCCTTATTAATCACGACACCTGCCAATTTCTTTAAAGAAAAAAAGATAAAAGGATAAAAGGATAAAGCACTCGGCGTTGATCAATCCCTAAGGGATGAGCCATGCATTCGACTTCATTAAGTATCGTTGGAGGTGATTGAATGCATACCTGGCCTTTGCAATGACTCGCGGTGGCCTACCAAGGCGTCGAGCCAGTGCTGCTATCCTCCCAGACAAATCTGGTACCAATTTGCCGATCCCGGAGGGATGGAGGGCTTATTGGACCATGGGCGTGAGGATCGATTCCACGTGCGTGTCGCAGTGGTGCCTCCAAAAACTGCGCCATACTCACCCTTGAAAAACTAATCAGCTGAAGCAGTTGAACGTGTGGTGGATCTCGTTTTTGTCCACTATCTACTGTAGCGGGAAATGGTCGTTAGCTGCTTTCTTCCACCATTTATTAACGTTTTCATCATATCCTGATGTCTGACCTTAACTGGATGAAATCGATTACAAAAGCACTTATTCAAAAGTATTTCTCACTTCGTTTTTACTTAGACTGCACTCGAACTTGCAAATATTAGTAACTGAATCATTCGTGAAACTACACCCACTTCTGCGGTACGCTAGCATGCGGAAGTAGGCTTTGATCGCTCAAAAGCAGCAGAAAGTGTCACTTATTTTCTAGGTAGGCACTTATATTCGTGCTATTTGGTGAGAACGCAGGTGAAACACACAGATTTTTTCTTAGCTGGACTTCCAGGAGCAGAGGCTTTGTTCGACAGCAAGAGCGAACTGATCTGGAGCTTCATATCGTAGTTCGACAACCAAACATACTCTGGTCTTGGTCTCAACGCGGAACAAGGAGGGATATCTGTTATTCGAAATCATACCCATTATATATGTATATATATGCATATATATATATATAAAACATCCTACATTATCACCTACTCACCAAACTGATCTATTTTCCAGCCATTTTACCTGGAAACATCGTGACGACGTCCTTAGCAATATTTGCAAGAACAGGCTCGTTTTTGGATTAAAAAGTACTCACTCATTCCTGCGAGGTGTTTTTGATGGGGTTTCGATAGAGTCGTGAATGCGATGAGCGAACAAGTTTGTGTGACGGAGTAAAGTAGACAGCTTCTAGAAAACTTGAAACGAAGCATCTACACTACTGGCTTATTAAGAGAAGACTCCTTTGCAGCGTCATTTAACCCCTCTTGCTTAATCTACCTTCCATTTACAGTATTTCACTAGCAGGTTCGAACTATGTTTATTATTATCATCTCCACAATGCTTGCCGTTTCTTCCTACGATTTAGTTAGACACACAAGTTTCGTGTACCCAGCAAAGAAGAAACATAATCTTAAATATGCTACGAGAAGTTCGGAAAAAAAGCTGTCCATCAATTTGGTTTTTTCCTCATCTCCTCGTTTTTTTTTATTTCTTCACTCCTTATGTACTACTCACGTAAATACTAATTATTTGATACTTGAATGGCCCGCCCTCAGTGGTTATGCGGGCTCCAGCACAATCCCCATTTTCGGAGATTTGCTGGTTAAGACGCTGTGGTTCCCTCGAATCCCGAGGTTAGCCTGGCCAAAGTCTGTCCCAGATTTTCACCACCACGGGCACTCGCATGACTTGTGGATCAGAGGGAGATTTACCACCATGCGACTTTGATACTAGGACGGTGGTAGATCCTTGTATTGGTTTACTCTTAGCTAGGCTTTCTCCTGGAAACGTCGGACTACTTCTCAGTATGGGAGACCCTGCCGGGAAACGAATCTCCCCGCTGTACATCGCAGTCCGACACCGAAGAACACCTCCTAGCCACGATGAAGCAAGCTAAAGTAAAGTAAAAAAAAGTAAACCGTTAGGAGGCACGAAGATATTTGCGCGCATAATATGCTTTTCTATAAGAACACCGCAGTTATTTAGCACTAGTGTTTCATACTTCAAGGTTTTTGGAGAAAAGAACCATAGTGTCATAGATTTGTAGCTCACTGTTCTAGAATATGGGATGCGTCTTCATTTATATGATTTTTCTGAACAAGCTGTTAGTTCGGCAAAAACTTTTCAAAAGTTACTGTAAAATATTTCCACCTTCTCCATCTCACTTTCATCATTACTTTGGCCATCTCATCCAATTCATGTCAAGTGGAGTAGTGCGATTAAGCTTACGGAAGTGTTGAAGCGATGGATGTCGATTTGGTGTGTACAATGCCTTTCCGAGGGTTACTCATGGGTTACAACGGCTGTTTTTGCTTTCGTTGAAAAAAAGCATTGCCGGCAATTCATTGAAAGACAGCAGCCGACAACAAATTACGTGATCTAGTATGTGATAAAAAAGAAAACGTGTTTACCAAAACATTCGATGTGTAATGCAACATACCACCCGCTCCTCAATGTCGTCGTTGACTCCGTTGAAAGGCTATTCTTCGCATAGAATGTCACATTCTCTTACCTCATTACGCTCCCCATTCGCTATGAATGATTATGTTGCTTAACAGCATTGCTTCGTTCTGGGCAAAATTACTCGTTCAATGGTCCCCAGGGCGTCATTAAAAGCAATAATCTCATGGTGCAAAACGAAGTGTTCTTAATCACTTTAAGACAACGTTGCTTTGAAAACGCTTACGAACCTCTCCATCTATAGCACTCTTGGGAAGAGTTGGAAATTGAAATGTTGGAATGACAGAGAAGAGCACTGAAATCGGAACTGTACAAGCGAATGGGCCAGTCAACGCCACCAGCAGTAGCCCCGTCAGCTTTCGGCTTTTATAGAAATTTTCAACGATTTTTCAATTTCGTGGACGAGCTTCCTTCTTTACATTACAGTTCGACACCGAAGAACGCTGTCTACCATGGTCTCTTGTATAAATTTATGAAAAACATCGTTGTATACAGTAAAGACCACGATTTCAATAATTTTTTAGGCGTACTACACTGTGTGGCCCTCTAACTACATAACCCTAATTATTAATATGAAATTCGGTTGGGTTGGGGAACCATGTGTTGCTGTCGCCAGTTCTTCACTTTACCTTATTGTTCTAATTGAAAAGCAACTGCGAGAAAAACACTTATGGGGTACCAAGAAACCAAGTAAATTGTTCGCAGTTGGGCTACTCGACATTATAAAATCAATATTATTTCCCATCAAAAAGGTGTGTAGTACACTTCACTACGTCCCCACTATGGAGTGCCGTTCTCAAAAAAATGAAAAGGTCCTGCGCACACATAAACTAGTTGGAATAAAAGATAAATAACTTCTAATAAATTATGCGGTTTTATCCCGATAACTATCGGTATTCTGACCTGGACTTTTGATTTGTTCAGTATTAGCTGCTCTTTTGTTTCCATTGCTCGTTGTGAAATTTGACCCAATTTCGTAGTGAATAATCGCTAGCGCAAGTAAATTGTTCTTTGCCCTCAATATTTCCTCTAATGGGTCGTCTTTCCCCTAAGTAATCATGAATTGAGACAACTGAAAAAAACTAAAGAAAATTTTTTCATCTCAAAAGCTTTACTCGTTTCCTTTGTAGAAAGTAAAACGGCTTAGAAAGACTTCACCAGGACAGGCAAAGGCTACCAACTCACGTCAAACAATTTTCTTAGATAAAGTACCAACTCATGTACGGCTGTTACGCCATCGTTCTTCGATTTCTTCCTTCAGTCTTTTTTGAATAGCGAACTTCATTAAATACGAATGAAGGTTTTCCGGTTGCGTCACCCCTCTCTACGTATCTCATTTATTTTGAGTCTTTTTAATTTAACCTGACCCGGTATCACATATATTGTGTGCAATCCAGCAATTATTCAGTTATCTTCGTTTTCTCGAACCCACCACCTACGAAGGCTTTCTTGTTTGCTTGTGAGTCCTGCTGTGGCTTAAGAATTTCTGTAATTTTGTCGTTGAGGGCTGGGTCAAATAAATTCTCTCTGGCATCCTTGGATAGTCGTGCTATAGCGTTCCATGCTGTTGTGTAATGGAAGAGGCTTTCCAGACAACCTTGGTAGCTATTCACTGACTTCGAAGGGATAAGATGATTGGTTAGCTTAAGGAACGGTCCAGTTAGGACGTATGAAACGGAACCACTGCTCCACCCAGCATGTTGAAGAAAAGATACCGAGTTGCAACAATCGCAGCAAATCCTTAGAATTTCTTTACCCGTCAGGAGAACAGGAAACATACAACTCTATAAGCAATCGTGGTCGTTAATAAGATCAATCAAATGTTGTTGAAATGGAAAAACCTAGGTTGTATCTTCCAAAGCATCTTCACCACAAACAAGTAAAATGAGGCACTGGAAACGTAGTTGTCGGGAAACCACCGCATACACGCATGGTACCCGTTGTTCCTCGCAGTGTAGGTCTTCGTGGTCGAATCGATGTCCGACTCTGCACTAAGCCAACCAACTTCGCGAACGTGGAAAATTGGCATCAGACTTACTTTTTTAGGTTGCTCAAATTATGCATGGTTGTTTGAGAACTCTCGTTGTCGTTGAGATTTCGGCGCATTCTCCTTCTTCACAGGCGTAATCATTTGAGTCTACTGCCCCATACCCGTTGGTTCTCGCGGTGTAGGTCTTCGTGGTCGAATCGAGTCGATTCTGGAATGAAGCACCGCTCGAATGAAAAATCTCACTCGGCAGCACCTCTTTATATAACATTGTTTTTAATCTATTACCATCAAATACGATCTGAATTCATGGTAACAACGAATTCTGAAGTAATTGGAGCACTATGACCTAGCAGTTAGCGCCATATTTTTTGAAGAGTTTCCACTGGTCCATAAATCTGGAGAATTAGACGTTTGGAAAACTCGAAATGCCCTATCATAGCTGTAGAAATTTCAGGAAGAATCAATTCAACCTACATTCAATGATATTTATGAAGAAAATTAAAAGTTTTCAAACAGCTGCTAATTCCATACAGAATTCCAAAGACCTTCGTGAATGATGGATGTGAGGAGACAAATGAAAAGGCGCCGATGGCTATGCACTACGAGAAGCAAATAAGTAAATAGTAATGAAGCGCTAGAGCATTGGTTGTCGTCTTTGCTTCTGCTTTTTTTTTTTTGTTTCTAATATGACTGATGAGAAATCTTTCCGTTCGCTTAAGGTAGTACTCATTTTTTGCCCTCTTGTGAGGTGTTGACTAGAAATGCACTGCATGTTTATCCTTATGGTTTTCAATCAGTGTTTCTCTTTCTTGTTGAAATTTATCGTTTACTATCAAGTAATGACGGGCATTAAAAATTGGTGAAAGTAGAACATTTAACTCACCCTGGTTGATAGTACAAAACGACATATCCGTACGAACTAGCAGAGATTGGATAAAGTTCTGCGGTTTCTTCACTGTATTTTTTTACAACAGGGACGCGTGGGCCATGCAATACACACGAGATCGGTCTCCGAGGCTCACCAGGTCTTCCATCCCTTCACGGTCGGCAAATCGGTACCAGACTTGTCTACGAGGATAGCCAAACTAGCTCAATGAATCAGTGGGTCACCTGGAGTCTTTGCATAGACCTCCAGCGATGCATAATGAAGTCGAAAGCATGGCGCATCACTGAGGGAATGATCAACGCCAAGAGCTTTTTATTTACCTCCTATTTTTCACAGCGGTTTACCGCCTCATCGTAGCTGGAAGGTGTTCCTGGGTGTTTGTCTGCGATGTACAGCGGGTGGATTCATTCCCCCAGCAGCGTCTTCTAAGCTGAGAAAGAGTCCGGCGTTTCCAACAGGAAGCCTAGCCACCGTATCAAAGTGGCATGGTGGCAAATCTCTCTCTGATCCACAAGAGCTGCGACTCCGTGTAGTGGTGAAAACTTGAAGCAGACTTTGGCCAGACTGTTCTCGGGATTCCAGGAAACCGCATTGGCTTAACCAGCAAATTTCCGAAAAATGGTGATTATGCTAAGGCCCGCACAACTAGTGAGGACAAGCCGTTCAACTATCAAGTAAGTAAGTATTTTTCACAATGGTTGCTTTATTTATGGATACATTTCTATTCTCCATCATTAATTTTAACTTTAAAGTATGTACCTATAGACATTAACATGCAAGAATTTGATAATCAGCATCGCTTACTGTAATGAGTAAAACAGGCATAATGGTACAGCTCACTGTAAAATAATAGTGTGAAAAAAGATGAGGAAAGCTGAGAGAACAATCTAACTAAAAAATGTAGTTTTGGTGATGTTTAACGTTTTGTTTTCTGCCTTCTATAATTTTCATGGCAGGTTACTAAGCGAAATACAACCACAACGTTGCTGAGATATTTGCAAAACTCTGGACCGCAGGTGTCTATGGTGGGGAACGAACGCGCTATTATCCTTTCCGGGGAGTGTAGTTTTGGTGATGTTATATGCATTATCCAACTAGGAACGCTCCAGCTAGGCTATCTCAGGTCTCCAGGGAGAATTGCTCGGCCAGCACTCTACGACATTCAAGGTGAAATGAAAATCCTCAAGCAGCAACCAAAGCGACACGTAAGAGTTGGAAGATCTTCGTGGGCAATGGATGCGAGGAAACGAATTGAATGTGATAAGTGCTGGGATCGCCGCAGTAGACGTGAAGAGGGATAAAATAAAAAAAAAATAAAAAATATTTGCATTTGCATAATATGTAGGTGTGCTTTCCTTCAGTTTCCTAGTTACTTCTCTATTTTATAGCCCTCATTATTTCCTACTTTCCTCCATGTACCACGGTATTCATCACCAACTTCATTCCATTTTTTTTTGTTTAACATGTTGATAAAAATAATAGCTTTATTCACATACAGAATTATTGCAATAGATAACTGAGTACTGAATGAACTGCATAGCTACTAGCACTTGTTTGGGTCAGGCATGCTTCCTTTTCACAGTCGAGGTCTGCATATCATTCGGCAACACTGTCGACCGTCTCACTGCGTAGTCAATGAAGTAGTTGTCACAATGAGAAGTAAACCAATTGGACGGTAGTCCATCTGTTCGGCTCTCTATCGTTGCTCGTAAGTCGACAGCAACCACGAGAGGTCGCAATTGAGACCGACAACAATCGCTTCCATTCCACCGTCCGCAACGACCGTCACAAAGGCAGCCACTACCCCATCATCGTATTCGGAGAAGAATTACTTCCACCTTCCGTCCACCCTCATATCCGACCCTCGTTCTCATCAAATATCTAATACTTTTACTGACACCAGCAACATCCATAATTTCATCTCATCCAGAACCTATTGTTCTCCTCGGGTGTTTTTGCTACCAGTAAACTTATGATTCAACTAAATTTCACTTTTCTGCTTTCGGTTATTTGGTCCTTGGTTTTCTTCCTAATTTCTGAGCAAAAGAACTAGCGTAATATCAAAATTGGATATTGGCTATCCGTATGATCTCCACAGTGTCATGTGTCTTCGCTAACTACTGTATTAAGCTGGTGTACCAATCAAAGTTGGCGGTCCGACGACGGTGTCTTTTTCTTGAAAGCGCAGTGTTACATGTTTTACAGAGCAAACGACATATCAGCACTACTTTTTAAAATTCTGTGTTTAAAAGATACAATGGATTGAAAATTAATCCCAAAATGGTGCTTTCGATTAGTTGCATAGTGTAGTTCATAAAAATCCTTTTTGCCAACTTTTCACGGATGCGACAGATCGCAAGTGGTTCTTCAGATGGAAACAAAATTTGGAAATCATCTTTTCATCTACCGTACTTTCTTTCTAAAAGCTGTTGAGCCATCGTTCGTATGAGTTCATCGCAGGTCGAGACGCCTGCTGATATGCTGACGTAAATTTATCAGAAGAGAAACTCAAATTGGTCGGATTAGAAATTAGACTTAAGTCAAGTTAGTCAAGTTGAAGTCAGTTCTCTTCAGTCAAATTTCAAGTTAGATTTTTGCATAAGATAATCTCAAATTACCCAAACCAATGCCTGAAGCTACTGAAGGATGTCATGGAAAAATCTGCATAATTATTTTTTAATATTACTTGCAATTTTAAATTTTTATTTACTCTCTACTACAATTTTTCATAGCAGAGTATGTTGTGAAATACAACCACAATGATGCTGATATATTTGCAAAGCTCCGGACCGCACGTCGCTGCGGTGGGGAACGAACGCTTCTTACCGTTTCCGGAAGCTAACGCGTTCACCACCATTCCATGCGGATTCTTCCGCAGCTATTTGAAATGACTGTATAATAAAGCATACTACTTTGATATCTACTACCACAACATAAAGAGAAAAAGTCAGCACACTAATGAAACAAAAATAGATGTGAAATTTTGTAAATTAGATGCAATAAAGGTGCGTGTAGCGCAGTGGTTGTAGGCGTCACTGCAACACACACCTGGAATCAGTCACCGCGCCCGTGGCCCACCAAGTCTTCCATCCCTCCGGGGTCGGTAAATTGGTACCAGGCTTGTCTGGGAGGATAGCAGCATTGGCTCCATACATCACTAGGCCACCGCGAGTCATTGTAAAGGCCAGATATTCATTCAATCGCCTCCAACGATACTTGATAAAGTCGAATGCTTCGCATCCCTAAGGGATTGGTCAAAGCCGAGAGCTTTATCCTTTATACATGCAATATCCACAGCTTTTCAATTGTGTCCAACGCCAATAAATAAAAATTCCTAACGTACCTACGAAGGCACCTTATATCAGTGTAAAACGATTTTAAGCATCATAGTCTGACGAAGCAGCTTTTTTCATTCTAATTTTCCTATTTTGAATTCTCATTATTGAGTTGAGGAAGCGGATAGCACAGTGAGAGTGGTGCCCGTCATCACGAGCATGGTGCCAGTTCGATTCTGCTCCGGGCCGACCGACCAAGCCTTTCATCCTTCCGGGGTCGGAAAACTGGTACCGGCCTTGTCTGGGAAAAGTCACCCTTTGCAATCCAGTTGGTAACGTTCCAGCCTGGCTATCTCAAGACTCCAGGGAGAATTGCTCGACCAGCATTCTAAGACATTCAAGATGAAGTGACAATCGTGAAGCAGCAACCTGAAGCCGGACATCCAAACTTGGAAGACCTTCGTCGACGATGGATACGAGAAAGCAAACTGAATGTAGGGAGTGCTGTGATCCGCACAGTAGACGTGAAGACGGGTCAAAAAAAATAAATTAAAAAATAAAAATAAATTATTGAATTTGTTCGGAGTGGCAAGATTGGATTCCTCCACCAAGTGGAGAAAACCCTAGGGCGCAGTTCAGAAATTCTCGAAAGAATGTCTTCTTAAGCAATATGCTGTATCTAATTCTACAATGGTGGTCTGTGGGCCACAGTAGCCATTTGATTGCTAGTTGTTAGTGAAGACGTAACAATCCATATCAGACCGTGAATTTAACAGTATTAAGAAAAAGAAATGTGGGTGCAATCACAAAATAAGGTAATTTCTCCAGTTTTTGCTACCTAAATGTGCAACCGTTCAGATCCATTGTGGGATAAAGGATAAAAGGAGAAAGCTCTCAGCGTTGATCAAGTCTCTTAAGGATACGCCATCCATTCGACTTCATTAAGCATCGTTTAGAGGTGATTGAATGCATATCTGGCCTTTACGGTGACTGGAGGTCTACTACCGATGTATCGAGCCAGTGCTTCTATCCTCCCAGACAAGTCTAGTTTGTTTGACGACCTCAGTGGGATGGAAGGCTTGGTGACCTGTGGGCGCGGGGATCGATTCCGTGTGTTGCGGGATGCCTTCAACTACTGCTCCACACGCGCCCATTATGGTTCCCAATGTGGGATTCTGTAAAATTCCTCCAATAAAAACATCATTCGAAGGCTATAAATTTAAATTTTAGATTAGAAAATCATTTTTATAGTTCAGTTGTAAATAAGGATGCTTATTATGAAATTTTAGGGAATAAAAGAAGCAGAACTAATAGGAACGGATTACTAGTGGTTAAAAGAGATGGAGAAGTAATTCTCTTTGTAGATTTCTTGAACAAACGTTCTATGTTATTTTTGGCTTTTTATTTTATACGTTTGCCTGATTATGGAACGACTTCAGTTTTTGTAAAGTTTTCTTCCTTCTCCTATCCACACATCTCTTTTTTTCGTTTCCTTCAGAGCTAACGTACAAACTTACACGAGGGCAAGGAATGCTTTTTCCAAGGCCGTGTTTTAGTCGCTGTTAGATGTAGTTCAACGAATTGTGCCTAAACAATAAACAATAGCGGTTTCAGATGTTTCTTACAATCGCTATGGTTAGTGTTGTGCTAAAAGCTTCCTTTGTGAACAGCGATTGGCCTGGATTGTCGCACTGTGAGTACTCGATTCAACCAACGTTCTTTTAAGGATTTTTTTTTCTTTCCACTTGTGTTTTTACAATTTCCAATGCGACTACATCGTTTGTTTAAGATATGAGCGAATCGTCCGCAACAGTATCTGCTTTGAAAACAGCCGCCAGTACACTGCCGTTCTCAAAGCAAATCGGTCCACCTTTGTTACGAGCGAAAAGGATAATTACACCGATTCCAAAAGGTTGATTCCTTATTTAAAAATGTTATTTTATTTGTTTTAAAATACCCTGTATAATGTAATAGACGTATACATTAACAACATTCTTAAACACTTCGTATTTTTGTTGAGCAAACGCGAGGTGTTATTCTTTATTCACGAATGAGCTGACGTTTCGGCAGATTTCGCCTTCCTCAGAGCCTGGAAAGGTCAAGTTGACAGCAATCTACTTGGCCAGACGCCTCCATAACCAAACAAAGAAACTCTAAACCAAGATTTCAATCACATTGAACACAGCTTTGCACACTCACCGCTTTCTATGAGGTCTCCACTAAGTACTCTTAAACACAATGATGCTGAGATAACCCCGAACTGCAGGTGTCTGTGGTGAGGATCAAATACGTTATTTATTATCTTTTCTGAAACTAACGTGTTTGCCACCACACCATATGGGCCCATCCTAACTAGCTCATAGAGACAAGCGAAACGAGGGAATCCCATGGTGTGGTGGTGAGCACGTTAGCCCACGGAAAAGGTGATAATTAACGTGTTCGATCCTCACCGCAGACACCTGCGGTCTGGAGTTTTGCGAATATCTCAGCATCGTTGTAGTTGTATTTCACATAATATTCTACCTTGAAAATTTTATTAGACAGTAAATGAAAGGTTAACACTTAATAATCGAACAACTTGAGCATGCACTAGGCTGGTTGATGGACCTCTTTTGCATAAGAAACACGACAGGGATCAAAGTTTCCATGTAGCGCGCCTTATTTCCACTGTTGTTAGTGAAGACGAGTTGCTCTTCTGGCACTGTCATAACGGCTTGTTTGCTAATGAGAAAACAGGTGGGTTCTTGCGCACACAAATGGGTTTAGTTGGGGCTACGAGCCTTGAGCCGTTTCAGATGTATTTTCGTTGCATTATTTCGGAATTTTTGTAAATAGCAACGTGACGTAATCCGTAAGTGCACAAGAACACAGCACGGAAAATAGAAGTCGGTCTGTAGCGCGTAGACACGAAAACGAACTCTTGAATCAGGCTTTGTTGATCTTCTGAGATCTCCTATAAAGGAAAGATTTTCGCAGAACTGGAGATACCATCAGTAAAACGGGTTCAAATGCGAACTCTTTGTTGAAATTTGATGTTATGGAAACAAATATTTGATAGCTGTATGCTAATGGAGATGCTGACTTCTGTGTTTATCTTTGTTCCTTGATAGGTGAAATTAGGTGGGAGGTAATACAAGCTAATTAATGTGCTAGGGCGTGTGTGGCGCACTGATTGGAGGCGCCTAACACAAACGTGGAGACAGTTCCTGCGCCCATGGTCCACCAAGCTTTCCATCCCTCCGAGTCGGCATATTGGTACCAGAGTTGTCTGGGGATAGCAGCACTGGCTCGATATATCGGTAGGCCACCGCGAGTCCTTGTAAAGGACAGATATGCATTTACTCACCACCAAACGATGCCTAATAAAGTCGAATGCATAGCACATCCCTAAAAGATTGGTCAACGCTGAGAGTTTTTTGTACTTTTAATTAATGTGTTGCTTAACAACTTAACAATGACGTCTGGCGAGCAAACAAAAACATTGCGTGAAAAGTGATTAGCATAAGGAATGAGCCTAAATTGCTTCCACATATACATGCTTTCATGGAAATTGTAATAAAAGTCACGTGATCAAAGGACGTCTTCTGTTCAACTTTGTAGTTCAAATTGCTTTTGAATATTTCAGAAGCATTCCGCACGACCTAGAAAAGTAGGCGTACGGCAACAACTCATCTGCTGCAGTACCTTTTTCATTGTTCTCCTTAAATATGTTTCTACTATTGCGGGTAAATAATTAATAAAGGTTTGACAGATGTATATACCCCAATGTGTCAACAAGTAGCAAGGCGATTCATTAGTTATTAACCACTGCGCGAATGCACGTAGATCGTTCTATTAGTCATCTCTACATCCTTTTTTAGCTTTTCAGTTGACAAAGGCAATGAGGTAATAGAGGCAGTAGCTTAAGGATGCGTTACACCTTCCATGGCTGCCTCACGCTCAAGCTTGGGTAATTAAACCATTCTGTTCGTAGCAAGCTTAGAGACGAAAGTTTCACTGCTTGAAAAAATTTCAAAACCCTAAATTGAAAGATTTTTCGGTGTCACAACTCATTAACGTCCTGAATGATTTTTGTAGCAATTCTTTGTGATAGTATATCGTCAAATTCATCGTCGCTAGCGATTTGAAGTCAGGAAGATTGCCAATTATGTAGGACAAGCATTTCTCTTTTCCTATTTCTACTTTTTACGAAAATCACTAACAACGAAATTTAGACAGCAAAATAGGGAGGGCATAGAGCAGATGGATGACGTGCTTCTCTCTTGAGTTTCCATGCTGGTTTTCATCTACTCTGCAACAAACAACGATTCTGATCTGCGTAGTAGAGCTCACGTTTTCAGGCTCACAGTGTTCATGTTTCATTCACCAGATGAATTAAAGTGTCTACATCCAACAGATAGTCATTCATTCCCATAACGATTTTCTAGCAGGGATACAGTAATAAAGATGTATTCTAGAATAATCTACGCAACAAATAAAAAAATCATTAGTCGGCTATTCATGAAATGAATAAATGTTCTGATAGTCACATATTGCACTGCTAGTGAAATAAACGTTTCTGTGAATATTTCGAAACCGACTTTCCTTTAACTTTGGTGTGACTTATCAATGTGTATTCTTTCTTGATGAGCTTACATGCGGTTGATAAATATATTTATTTTCGGCTAAAGTTTCGACGTCTTCGTCTTCATCAAAGTCGATGATCCGAGTCGATTGTCCACGCTTGTTATTCGCCTCGATGTGGCGGTTTTATCTTCGCTTCGAGTCGGATCTTCCTCAGTGGAGCATCTCCTCGAATGAGTGAATGCTTTGTACTAGTTGATAATAACACCGACTTCTGTGCGATTCATTGCTCGGAAAAACAAGTTGTTACCACCGAACATTATCGTTTTATCCAACGTCAACATCGTGTATAAAAGGGCATCACCTAGTGAGTATGCTTCATTCGGGGAAATGGCTCACTGAAGAAGACCTGAATCGACACGAAAGGCGAAGCTCCCACACTGAGACGAATAACAAGCGCGGACCATCGACTCGGATTATCAGCTCTGATGAAGACAAAGACGTCGAAACGTTAGCCGAAAATAAATAAGCTTATCAACCTCGTGTGAGCTCATCAAGAAAGGATACATATTTTTGTGAATTTCATTCTTCGTTCATTAAATACTTTTACGCTCATAACTGGATGCTTGTTTTAAGATCCGTGCAATGATTCACGGTCCGTCGTATGTTCGACACCACACCGACCCAAATAGGCCTTCTATCCCTTTTGCATCAGCGGCTTAGTTTAAGAATTCTCCGACTAGAGCTTCTGCGAAGCCCGCCGTTTTCCTGTGGTGAAGATTTGAGAGCTTCCAAGCACTGCTATCGCAGCAAACAAGCGACGACTTACTCTACAGGTAGCATTAGCAACGAAAGATATTCCTAAGGACGAAAGCCTCCGCTGGCAGGCAAACCCATACAGAAATCTGAAACATTTCCTGAATAACGGTTCCGAAACAGTGAATGGAGCGAAGGCGGTGCTTTAATCAGGAGTGTGCTTGAAATGGGGTCATATGAAAAGGAAATTGCAATAATTATTAAAATATGAGTGGCATAGTTTCCATCTTTTGAACCTTCATTGGTCGACGACGACGATATTTTCGTCCAAACTGATTGTTCCTAAGTTGACAAACAAGGCTGTATAAAACCTTTACTGATTACTCACTTAGACATTTTGATCTCACATGAATAATGCCTGGATTATAGTTTCACATCTGCCATCATAAATCGAAAACAACGCTCTAAGCCAATCAATTTATACAGATGCCGTTGTTTTGTCCATGAATAGATATAGCTCATAAACATCCACAAAACTTACAAGTGGTTTCTCAGGAAAAACATTAGCTGACCACAGGAGATTGTATGGGAATTAGAACTCTGTTCATTCGAAAGAGAAGATGTCGTGGAAAATTGCACTGAAAAGTATGATCTAGGACAAAATGGAATTCGTCGCTTAGAAAGCAGTTCAGAGATCTTTAATGGATACTGTTTGTGCTAATCAGGTTATCAAACACCACCGCTGTTTTCTATGAAAGAACACGAAGAGCTCAACTTTCAACTGCAAGTAGCTTTTTCGCCACGCAGTTATCAGGGCTACGTAAAAATTAATCTGCTTTCTAAAGCACGATTTTAACATTACCGGCTTCCTAAGGAATATTCCTTGTGCAAAATTCATCGTGTGGATAGGTATGGTAGCTATTCATGTTATTCGACCAAGAAGGGATATTTGAAACAGAAACAGAAATCTCATTCGCCTTCCGAGCTTTTTCATGATGGTAAAATAAGCTTTACTGGATTTTAGCTAGTTAGCACAACAGTTGCTAGCGTGTTGCCTTCACCCGAGAAGACGACGTTTGTGAGTCGTGATCAGATGAAGTACAGCAAAAGCTTGTTCCTTGGCAGAATGAGCAAAATCCGAGAACAAGTTGAGTACCTCCGATTAGAAAATGAAATAAGAGTACACTTGTGCATCATCGTTTTGATCCACAGTAGCAGGACTATTGATCAGCATTTGCTGGTAAAAGGTGGAACCATACCCCAACATGAAGCCATCCTGTGACAGTGAGGAAAAATGCGTTTCCCTATGATGAGCAACTATGTGTAACACATCTTTAAGGTCTTCAAAACTGGGATTATCACCGCTTTCCGCTTGAATATTTGCAATTTTTGCTCTTCTTTGCTCAAAACTAGATTAATTTTTTTTGTTAATGGGAGGTATTAAGCATAGACCATCGCTGGGAGCGGTTATTTACAGCGACTTACAGGGTGGCTTGTTCTGCTTTTTGTAGCAGCGGCTACTTCAGTAGTGGTGGTTCACTGCGGCTGTTAGGAAACCAGAGATGAAATGAGGTAGGAGGGCAACGATTAGAGTCGTTTGAGAAGTCACAATTTTACAACAGAATCTCTTCAAATTCATCCTGACACACGACGAAAACAGAACTTGGACTTTTTGTTAACCCATTCCACACCGGCTACTATATACAGTGCTACCGAAGAGCTGAGTAAATTTTAAAATTTTTTGTTAAAGGCTACTTTAGCGTTTGACCTAATAGAAACGCAAATGAAAATTGATCCATCATTTATTCTCCTCCAAAGAAAATCAACAAACACTGAACAAAGTAAGATTCGTTCGACTTTCACTTCTTCAGTTGCCGGTAAATGTTGTCTTCCTTGCATGGAAGAGAGAAGCGTAGTAGTCGCGTTTCGATGTCCAGTACGTGACAGTTGCCCTTTAGTAGGTCGCATACATCGTGTAGTCGCTTGATTTTGATCGTTTGGTGATGTTTGGCACGACTCGGTGCCGTAGGCAGCGACGGAGAAAGAATATTGTTTGTATTGAATATTGAATATAGCTGAGATAATTTTCTGACTTAGTGGCAGGACTTCTTTTACAAGTCGGAAATACTATGCTAGCACTTCCTGTAACAACTCAAGACCGTACATTCTTCAAGGTCTTATCTTTGGGAACTTTAACGCTAAGATTGGACGAAAAAAAACATCTGAAGAAGGTAACATTAGGACCCACGAATTAGAATGGAACGAAAAGGGTGAGCAGCTGTCCGAGTTTATCATGACGACCAACGCCATCCATGGTAACTCGCAATTCCAGAAGCCCCACCTTCAACGCTTGACGTGGGAATCTCCCATTGGAGAGTATTATAACGAAATAGATCACGTCGTAGTAAAGAGAAGGTTTTTGTCTAAACGATATCGCTGTTGTTTCAAAATTCGACACGGGATCAGACCATTGTCTGCTTCCTGCAAGATTCTATTTCTCGCAGAAAGGAGAAGAAGCCGCTAAATTTCAAAAGCGAAGCCCCAGAACCACCGCAAACTGGGACTTATTCAATTCATTAGTCGGCTATTGGGAAGATGCCGTTGTCGATGACATCGACGAAGAATACGATCGGCTCATTCAACATCTTCAAATTAGCGATATGAAGGCTGAGAGTTCGAAAGTCACTAACAGACGTCTGTCTCCAGAAACACTCGAGCCGATACGCCAGTCTGGAATCGCACGAATTACAGGCAACCATTGATTCACGTCCGAATTTCCAAAACAATGCAGATAGGCAATAAAAGAAGATCTTTAGAGAGAAGAGTAGCAGTAATGGTCGAAGCTGCAGAGGCTGGGAAAAGCATTCGCAAAGCCTACCGAAGCTTCGCCAATTACAAGACCAAAATGAATGCTCTCCGGCGCCCAGACGGAACAGTTACAGCGTCCAGAGAGGCAATCGAGAAAATCATACACGAATACTACTCGGATCTCTTCGATAGCCACGTCCACCTTCCGTCATATGAAATAAAGGAAGTTGGATATGTTGTACCACCGGATCTTCCGAAATCCCACATACCATCTCGTAGGTGAAAAATCGAACAGCACCAAGTCCGGACAGGAAAAGTCCAGAACACCTGAAGAACCTTTCGTCAGTCTTCGTAAGCACACTGGCCTGGCTCTCCACACGTTACATGTCTGAATGCAAGGTCCGTACTCAGTGGAAAACCAGCAAGAGCGTGTTATTGTTCAAGAAGGGTGACCTGCACGATATCGGCAACTATCGCCCAATCTGCTTACTGTCTGTCGTTTAAAAACTTTTCACTCGAGTTATCCTAAACAGGATTGACAGAACACTAGGCGAAGGAGAGCCATGTGACCAAGCAGGGATTCGAAAAGGATTTAGCACGATGGACCACATCCACACGGTAACATGGCTCATTGAAGTATCGCGAGAGTACAAAAGACCGCTCTGTCTCACTTTCATCGATTTACAGAAGGCCTTTGAATCAGTTGAGATGGAAGCACTCTTGCAAGCTCTTGATCGTAAAGAGTCCCTAATCAGTACATACTCTTCGTGAGCTGTACAAAAATTTCACAACCAAGATATCACCATTTTACAACGATATTAACATTGACGCCAAAAAAGCAGTTGGACAAGGCGATACCGTCTTGTCAAAATTATTTACTGCCACACTCCAGAACGTCATGCGAACCTTGGAATGGAATAGTATGGGAGTGAAAAAAATCGATGGTCCGCAGTTACACCATCTTCGCTTTGCTGATGGCATCGTCCTTATAACACCAAACATTAGCCAAGCGGAACGTATGCTTGACGACTTCGATAAAGCCTGTGGAAAGATTGGTATTTGACTAAATCCCACAGAAACGATGTTCATGAAGAACAGATCGGTTTCGCATGCTTCATTCACGCTCAACAGAACGAATATTTCCGGATGCTTCAGTTATATCTATCTAGGTCGGGAAATCAATATGATGAACGACCTAGCTCCAGAACTGAGCAGAAGGAAACGAGCAGCCTGGGAAACTTTTAAGAGCATCGAGGATGTAGTGAAGAGAACGAAGAACACCCGACTCTGTGCCCACCTTTTCGACTCAACGGTAATTCCTGCCCTAACGCATGCGTCAGAAACCTAATCGATGCGTAAGCAGGATAAAATGTCACTCAGCGTTGTCGACCTTCGTCAACGATCAAAAGTCAAAGATGCCGTTCTGTACGCTAAACAGTCGAAGATAAGGTGGGCCGTACACGTGATGCGTATGAATAGCAACCGATGGACAAGAGCCGTTTACTGGATTCCTCGGAATGCTAAACATGCGCAGGAAGACCACCGACCCAATGGTCAGAGTTCTTCACAAAGAACCTTAAAAAAAGATATGATGCTCGACGAGTTCTTAGAGCGAGCAGAACCAACTGGGCTACCTTTGCACGTGGTAGGGAAAAATGGAAGGTTTACTGGCGCCCGCTCGTGTCACTCGAAGATCAATGGGACTACAGGTGACAGGTTTACCTACTTGGATACATGGAAAGCCCGTCTTCGCTGGTAGTACAGGCCCCAGACATAATTTCCATAGTTTTATTTCTCGCGCAATCGCCACTCGTGCCTGTGGTCTGCTTCGGTCATGGCATCGTCCACGCGCCCACACATGACATATTAGATACATACATATTACAGTTCTATATTGCTACGTGGAAAAAGTAATCCTTGGTTTGCGAAGAACTGATTGGTGTAGTGTCATTCACGCTTAACAGTACGAATATCTGAGAACGCTCTAGATACGATTGTTTGCGTCGGGAAATAAGCAAGGTGAACGACTTAGCTCCAGAGTGGATGGAGGATGCGAGAGGCGTCAGTACCTTCAATGGCACTATGAATGCGGTGAATAGAACAAGGAATACCCGAGTCTGTACCCACTTTTTCGACTCTACGATTCTTCCCACCTTAACGTGTGCATCGGAAACCTCATCGCTGCGTAAGCAGAATGAAGGGCTACTCAGCATTATTAAACACGAAGTCGAAGGAAAGATGCTGGGGATATCCTGCATCATGCAAGCGGATCCGAAGCTCCGAAGTACTTCAACAGCTGAAAATCGCAGACGCTGTTCTATTAGTTTTCCCGATAGTCACAGTTTTTCACAAAAACACTTGAGGAAAGGTATAATGCTCAACGATTCTCTAGAGCAAGCAGGACTTACTGGACCATTCTTGCACGCCACAGAGAAATATGGAAGATTTATTGACGCCCGCTCGAGTCACTCAGCGATCATCAGGAAGACATGTGATACAAGCGAATATTAACAATTTATTCGGCCTATTGGACAAGACAAGGTGTCCTCGAGCGAATTGATGGGTAATTGTAGGATTCGCTGTCTTTATGTGGTATTTCTCGCGCATTTGTATGAGTGTGAAAGGAAAACTACTTTTCAGTCAAGGAATAAGCGTGAGGACGGCCTTGGACCATGAATTGCCGGTCATTGTGTGACACAGGGGAAAGGTAAACGAATATCCGTGAACTCTTTTTCATATTTTGATGGTTGTAGGCATAGAAACTTTTTTATTTATATTGTAATTATAATAATTCTTATTATAATTTCTTATTTTAGGCAACATGGCAAGAATGAGTTATTGGTATTCTATCTAGCACTGGGTAGCACTATGTAACAGTGCGTTTATCTCAACACCTTGATAAACATGTCCCTTGATAAACAAGAGTGAAGGAGAAACGGTAAAATAAAAAACTTATTGTTAGTTATCACTGACAGAGCATTAATAACCTGTAGACTACTGCAGTCGCCTGAAAAACAAGTCTTCGTTGTGGGTCCTCAAAGTCGCGCCGAATAGAGTCCAAAGGAGAGAATCATTGTTTAGGTAAATCACTCTCATCCTCGAAAGGTCCATTTTACACAGGACGATTGTTCGTCCGCTGTCATCCATTTTGACTTTGATTTCGTATACTTTGTGCTAGTTAGCATTCATTAGTAACACTCGCCTACTTATATGATGCAGATTGAGATTTACGTGGTGTAAATAAGTTTGTGTAATGTTTTAAAGAGCTACTAATATTTATGTTCCCTGGATATTCAACAGAATTTTTATGGTACACGCTAACCCTTTTCGACGAATGATCCACCGGCATAAGTTGTTGCTCAACACTTAGTAAAAAAGGTCGCTATGGTGAATCAAAAGAGTAGACAGAAAAGGAAGCGTCCTGAAAACATTGCGAAAAGTTGTAGAACGCACGGTGATTACCCAACAAGTTCTTGTTCCGCTGATAACAGACTGATGCTAAAAAATCGATTGACCAACTATGTCGAATCCTCAAACACAAGGCGGCAATGGGTAATGCTCTTCGAAAAGGCTCGGCCAATTGCATTCCAATAGAATAGGAAATACCAGGATCCACCACCATGCCGCTATCAAAGTCGCATGGTGGCAAATCTCCCTCTGATCTACAGGAGCTGCGACTGCCCGTGGTGGTGAAGACCTGAGACCTTTCGCCAGGCTAATATCGGAATTCCAGGGAGCTACAATGGCTTAACCAGCAAATCTCCAAAAAGTGGTGATTATGCTGGGGCCCGCACAACCAGTGAGAACGGGCCGTTCAAGTATCAACTAAGTAAGAATAGGAAAACTGTGAGGTTTTCATTCAGTATAGAAGTCTTAACCCGATTAGCTTCAAAATTTTACTCTTATAACTGTCTTATCTTGAGATGGAAAATGTTTGCTTACAATGCGCACGTAAATGAAAAATGTATATCACCATGCTAATAGAGCCGATTAAGCTCCGACGAAGTAATAGAAGACGATGCTGCATGACAGGTAAATGGCGAAATAGTGGCTAAAGTTTCCCTCTCTTTTCTGAATGGATCATTCGATAAAACAACAAATTGTTTCTTAGGTAATGTAAAAGTTTTGAGAATAACTGTCATATCATAAGAAAAGAATAAAACGCAGATAGAACACTTACGGTTATTTTCGGGTTATCTGACACTAAAATGACTGCTACACAGCGTCGGTACGATAGCACAATGATTTCAGTTCCAGAAGCTTCATGGATTACATGAAAATCCCACTTCTTCCTTGTTGATTAGTTACAGTACATCCCCAGATTTTTTCTATCCGCAACACTACAAAAAATGGGAAACGTTGTGACTGACCAATCAAATAGCACCAAATTTCTAAATACTGCCGTTGTTCCATCCAATTGAACACCGCGGTGAACATCATTTTGAGAGAAATCCGAATTGGTGACACTGTCCGGAGCTGTTATGCTAAGTGTTGTTTTTCTCTCTCTTTCTGTCCCTCCGCGTTTCACTCGACTGAAATATATCGTCTATTTGTTTATTATTATTTACATAATCCGTCATTAGATCTACTGTGCTGATCCCAATATTTCTTGCCTTCGATTCGATTCGTTTTCGCCGTTAACAAAGGTCTTCGAATATTTCGAACATTGTTTCGCTGCTACTTGAGAACTTTGTCTCCTCTATGAATGTTATGGCCTGCTAGCCGAGTCGATTCTTCCTACTATCTTGAAAATTCCCGAGCAAAGGCGTTCTCAGTTGAACCGGAGAAAAGCGTTGTGCAAGGGATAAACGACAGCTTCCATTTTTGATGGACTGCATCACTAACCACCCACTACTCGTCTTCCAAAGTATAGTCTAACCATGTTAAACACAAAGAAAACAACAAAGTAACTCTATGAAAAGAATTAAACTTGTAAATTTTCCTCTATATTTTTGTCGCAGTCTCGATTCACCCGTCAATATCAAGATTTCAGCTTCACCGGTCAGTGTCAAGATTCCGGATGTACGTAAAATCGTCAAAGTTGGGCATTGTTCTCAATGATCGCCACATTTTAAACTAGGACAAAGACTGAGAGACATGCGAAACGAAGGATCCGCATGGTGTGGCGATGAACGCGCTACTCCCTGGAAAGGACAATATGGCGTTCGTTCCCCACCGCATACACCTGCGGTCCGGAGTTTTGCAAATATCTAAGCATCATTGAAGTTATGTTTCCCTACTTTTCACAAATCTTTTTTTTATTTGTTATTTGCATTCAACTTTGCACTATAAAATATGATACGCACACGATATTTTTCAAAGCGATCGTCATTTAACCTTACTTACTTGACACCTGATACTTGAACAGCACTGAACTCACTGGTTGAGCGGGCCCCAGCATAATCACCATTTTTCGGAGATTTGCTGGTCAAGCCGTTGTAGTTCCTTGGAACTCCGTGGTTAGCCTGGCCAAAGTTTGTCCCGGATCTTCATCACCACACGCAGTTACCGCCTTTGTAGATCAGAGGGAGATATGTCACCATGCCATTTTGAGACCAGCACGGTGGTGGATCCTGGTATTGGTTTGCTCCTAACTAGGCTTTCTGATGGAAACGCAGGACTCTTTATCAGATTAGGAGACGCTGCAGGAAAAATGAATCCACCCGCTGTACATCGCACTCAGACACCCAGGAACACCTAACAGCCACGATGATGTGGTAAACTGTTGGAAGGGTCCACAATGCAAATGATTAGGCCAGTCCCATACAGGGACAGTCTCGCCATTTAACCTTAACATTAATAATCACTGCCTTCTTTGGTTATTAAGCACGAGGTTGATAAGAAGAGCGCAAGACGAAGGCTTCGAAACATCATTCAAATAAGTCCTTCTGTCCACCTCGTGTTAGCTTAATAATCACAGCCCAGATATCTATGTTTTCAGAAACTAAATTGTTGGAAGCGATGACCAACTAAGGGGTATAGCATTTTCTCCACGTTTCACCTTTTAGGGCTAAATTCTTTTCTTGGATTAGATGTATTATGTTGTGCATGTTCCAAACGTACTGCTGAACAATCTAAAAACACAATGTGGCTTTTGTCTTTAGAAAAATGATAAAATGTTATCACTCTCGAAAAACTGGCCGATTTACAGAGTTGACTGTTTGAACGGCGAAACGAGCACTCACTAATGAATTGGACTGTCGCTGTTGTTTTGAGCACTACCATCATTCGCGGCATGACCCTGTGGCAGGAATCTGGCAAACTTCTCGGCTATGTGTCGTTTTCTTGTTCAGCAATCGCGAGGTTTTTAAACAGCATACATTTACTTCCATAGAAAAACACAATGCAATACAACGCTAGCTGACGTTTCGGCAGTATCGCCTTCTTCAGAGCCTGGAAGGGTATACTGATATACAATATCTCGGCTATGAGCAACAGTACAATGAACTTTATCGCGGAAAGGTTTTTTCCAGTGAGTAAAGGAAAACTTTATTTCAAATCTATTAGATGTCCTTTATATAAGCCGTTTACACCTTTTATATGGATGGAAGCATTTCTTATGCTCCATTCGTTGCATGCATCCATCATCCACAAAGATAAAGCGGTTCGGATTTGCAAATGCGTTCGGTTACAAATTGAAGATTCGACTATTTCGCAAATATGCACTGTTTCTCGATAAGCTTAAACGTGGTTGATAACACTCTTTATTTTCGGCTAACGTTTTAATGGCATCGCCTTCATCAAAGCCGATGATCCGAGTCGATGGTCCATAGTTGTCCGTGTTCTCGAGCTGGCCCATACAACGTTGTTCCTGTACTCTACTCTTTCGTAGCACATCGAGCCAGCTGTTCCTTAGTGGACCATCTCTCTCGAATGACTCATACTCACTCATTATACCGACTTTTGTGGGATAGATTGCCCGGAAAAACAGGTCGTTAACACCGGACAGTCACTGTTATGAGCATCCACTGCTCTGTATAAAAGGGCTTAGACGAGTGAGTATGTTTCATTCAAGAGATGCTCCATCCTTCGAGGAAGATATAACTCGGTAAGAAGGCGAAAACGCTACATCGAGCCGAAGGAGAACCGTGGAATATCGACTGGAATTGTCGGCTCTGATAAAGACGAAGACGTCGAAAAGTTAGCCGAAAAATAAAGAACGTTATCAAACTCGTGTAAGTTTGCCAAAGAAACAATACATATTCACTAGTCTTACCGAGGTTAAAGGAAGGTTGGTTTTGAAATACCTCGTGAATTACAACCACAACGTTGCTGAGATATTTGCAAAACTCTGGACCGCAGCTGTCTATGGTGGGGAACGAACGCGCTATTGTCCTTTCCGGGGAGTAACGCGTTCACCACCACACCATGCGGGTCCTTTGTTTCGCACGTCTCTCAGCTATTTCTATCGATCTTTTTGCCACAGCAATCACCCGTCAGCGGGGTTGATCTGGGGAGCGCAAATCGGCATAGAACCCAGTTAAGCTATGGCTGTAGTTGAAATCACAATGTTTAACGTTTTGTTTTCTGCCCTCTATAATTTTCATGGCAGGTTACTAAGTAAGCGAAATACAACCACAACGTTGCTGAGATATTTGCAAAACTCTGGNCACCTGCGGTCCAGAGTTTTGCAAATATCTCAGCAACGTTGTGGTTGTATTTCGCTTACTTAGTAACCTGCCATGAAAATTATAGAGGGCAGAAAACAAAACGTTAAACATTGTGATTTCAACTACAGCCATAGCTTAACTGGGTTCTATGCCGATTTGCGCTCCCCAGATCAACCCCGCTGACGGGTGATTGCTGTGGCAAAAAGATCGATAGAAATAGCTGAGAGACGTGCGAAACAAAGGACCCGCATGGTGTGGTGGTGAACGCGTTACTCCCCGGAAAGGACAATAGCGCGTTCGTTCCCCACCATAGACACCTGCGGTCCAGAGTTTTGCAAATATCTCAGCAACGTTGTGGTTGTATTTCGCTTACTTAGTAACCTGCCATGAAAATTATAGAAGGCAGAAAACAAAACGTTAAATACCTCGTGAATGTTGCATTTTTCCTAGAATCATGCGTTGCTCTTGTTAGAACTCTTCCAGGTCCTAGCCAGGAAAAGCTAGCTGCTTCTGTGGACAAAACGAGGTTTTCCTAGGAAAGCCAGGTTTAAGTACTGGCCGACGGCGTAGTATTGAGAGATTCAGTGCGTCGAGTCCGTAGGCGAAGTAGAGAACGCTCGTCTGTTGCGCAGCGCTTCTAGTCATTGCACTTCGGGCGAAAAGTCAATCCAACAAAAAACACGAACGTTCTTTTGGAACGAACCGTAAAGAAAAATTTGTTTAACCAGTTGGAGAAAATAATTGTAAAAGATTCACTTAGTGAGAAGTGTTTTTTTTTTGCGTAACCATCTTTCTGCTGTGTTGTTCCATCTTGCGAACCCTTAAAAAAGAAACGGTACTCGGCTTTTCTGTAGACTTATCTTTTGCTGAGTCGAACTTCTTAACTTGCATAGATTTAAACCTACCACCTCTACAAGAAGTCGCAATACTTCTGCTTCCAGGAAAGTGCGCAACTGTGAGTCAGCTATTCGAATAAGACTTTTGAACCATCGATAACGGCGGCTGTTTGCCATACACGTAATTTCGGTATATAATATAAGAGTTTAGTTAGAAATATCCAGAGGCGATCGTTGGGTGGAGCAGCAGTAAGGAGTAATGTATACTCATGGATCGTATTAATCGGTAGCCCCGGGATTGAGAAAGTGCCTTTCTGATGCTCTCACCTTTAATGTAAAGTCAACCACCATCAACCAAAACCAAATATGGTGAGGACGTGCTTACTATCAGGATGTAGTGGAACGATGATCTTATCACCTCATGTTCTGACTGCTGTCCACTGCCTCGTAAGAAATGTTCGAAATCACCATTCGCTGTGTCGGAGAGGCAGTCCTTGATCGTGCGCTTCTTTTTCCTTGGCTTGGAATAGTTATAATGAAATTTGCTTAAAACGTCATTACGTCCGGAATAGTGGACGATCCATCGGCGTGCTCACACACTACTGGTGAATACAACCTTGTCGAAGTGATATAAAGAGTCCTGCTAATCTTTTGTTACAGACTTTACTTAATGTTTTTTTGTCTTTTTTGTTTTTGGAAGTTCAGAAGAGAAATCAGAAGTTACGATGTGCAAATGACTTCGAAATAGTACTCATTTGTCCTGGTTGCTTTCATCGTTCTTGCAGATGTATATTCATAGCGCTAATGACTCATACCTTTTACATACCTGACTGCCTTCATAACAACGTAGCCGTAGTAGAAATCTCAGGCATTATTTATATGCAGGAGATGCTAATTTGCATGCCATGCGTAGATGACAATTTACAGCCTTCTTTGTACGCGGCTGGACACGGCTTAAATCGTAAGCACAACAATGGAAATGGGAACCTGTGCGATCGTTGGATCAAGATCGTAGCGTTTTTCTTCTTTCCAGTGCGCTATAAGTTTCATCGTTTTCTTCACCGGATTGGGCTGAGGTTCCACAAGATCGATGGTCGTGGTGAAATTCTCACCCTGACGGAGGGAAGGTCGATTTGTCCTGTAAGTTGACAACGGGCCGAAAGCAAAAAGAAGCAAAAAGATTGTTAGCAACAGAAAACTTTTGCTTCGAACAAAAAATCCTACATTCCATAGAATACTTTTCCGTTCATTATTCAAGTCGTTTATGGGGCGACAGTGGTGGACAACTGTTCACTGTACGTAGTGGCAAACACACTGTGGTGAGAATTAGCAGCTCAAACGGTGGTGACTGCAACGGACCAGAACCGCCCGAAGGTTTTAGTATTGCAGTTTTAATTTTTTATGCCTTAATTTCACCACTGTAACTATTGCTATTACTGCAAATGCTTTTATTATTGGTGTGATATAAGCAGTAATGAATTTTTGTCGTTTCCAACACAGACAAGTAAGGAAAACCAATAAAAACGAGGTGGTTAATGTTATGCAGATTATCCTTGAAAGGTGGAGTTATCCCAAAGCTTTCTACGTCGTTGTGTAGTCAAAACAACCTAAATTAGGTGCGGATTCTCTACAGTTCTAATTCGCTGTTTTTTTGACTAGCAAATGTGAGCTTTTATATATTATACAATATCATATATTGAATTACTTACTTACTTACTTGATACTTGAATGGGCCGTCCTCACTGGTTGTGTGGGCCCCAGCGTAATCTCCATTTTTCGGAGATTTGCTGGTTAAGTCATTGTGGTTCCCTGGAATCCCGAGGTCAGCCTGGCCAAAGTCTGCCCCAGGTCGTCACCACGACAGGCAGTAGCAGCCCTTGTGGATCAGTGGGAGATATGCCACCACGCGATTTTGATAACAAAACGGTAGTGGATTCTGGTATTGGTTCACTTCTAGTTAGGCTTCCTAGTGGAAACGCTGGACTCCTTTTCATCTTGGGAGATTCTGCCAGGTGATGAATCCCACGCTGTACATCGCAGTCCGACACCTAGGAGCACCTCCCAGCCACGATGAGGCGGTAAACCATTGGGAGGCATATTGAGTTACATTATATGTGTTATATTACTGCTGTTAAATATTATTTACCTAAAACAACTAATGTTTTAGCAGATTTCGCTTATTGAAAGTCTGCAAAAGTCAAGTTGACTGCAATCTAGTCGGCCGAGCATCCTCGCAACCTCAACAGAAAAACGACGATACCTAGTTTTCGATTGCGTGAGATATAAAATAGTTTCATCACCGCTCTCTATGAGTCTACCACTGACTATTCCACGTAGAAACCAACTGTGCACAACCCAACATAAATAGAAAATGAACCACTCTCATGTTAAAATATTAGCCTGAGATGTTGTGTTATATTTCGCGTGATAATGAGGAATACCTTGCTGCGGTCCATGTCGAAGCAGGAAACCAAACAAAATAGTCTACCAAGTGCCCATAGACGCAGGCCCATAACGACGGAAACTTCGAAGAATCAGTCATAATCTTTGCATTTGATCTTAAAACTTTTATACGTAATATCCTCGAACGCTTCTGGATAAATTTTCAGTCCAAAAATGAATCGCGTGCTGGTATACCTCATTTTCAGGCGAAATCTCACACATCATGTCCCACTGATATTTTAGCGTAAGAGTGTCTCATACCCATTTACATGACCTCTGTACAGTTGGTCTCCATGCAGAGTACTCGTGACGTACTCATAGAGAGCGGTGAGTCTTTGAAGAAAGTTTTTTCCAACGGAATTGAAATATAGTTATCGTGGTTTTTCTGTTGAGGTTATGAAGCTGTTTGACTGACTAGGTTGCGCTTGACTCAACCTTTCCATTGTCTGAAAAAGATGAAATCCGCCGAAACATCAGCCGTTGTGAATAAGTAGGTAGTACCGGTCGGATCTCCTTCATATGACGTATATCAATGGGACGCACGTCACGCCGACGCCGATCTAGGAAAATTTGGGTAATCGTAATATGGATTTGTATGTGCTTAAGCAACTAGATAAAAATTAGGTTTATAAACCAATTTATTCTATAAGTAGACCCGTTTACGCAACTGATAATAGCTTTATCATTGAATGTGGAGAGGTCGGTACACACCAGATCATTACAGCATACTAGTCTGTGACGTTTGATAAGCAAGTATAAGACGAAGCATGTTCGATCTTAAGATGCGAAATGTCTGATGGTTTTAAGCCTGCTGCACATGCCACTTTGACCCATTCATTGTTCAATTTTCCACGTTGATACTGGAATTCCTTTTCAGTTGATGCACGATAAATCGGAGCGTTTTCAAGATGTTTTTCCATTATCTCAACATCTAACTGGAGAAGCATTACTAATACTCTTCACTTTATCATTAACTGATAGTTTAATCGCTTTTGATTTTATTAGTTTTCCAATTTGCAGCATACCAAACTTTTGCGACGGTGTTAGGTTAGAAGCAAACCTTCTGACGCGACGATGGTTAAGGACTTTAAGTGTTTCGTTTCGAAAATCTTTTAAATCACAATCTTAAGCTGTTTATTTACTGCCTATTCTTTTTAACGGCAGGGCACTTTGCGGAATATAACTACTATAATGTTGAGATATTTCCAAACTCGGAACCGCAAGTGTATGCGGTGGAGAACGAACGCGCTATTGTCCTTTCCGGGGAGTAACGCGTTCACCCACACACCATGTGGTTCCTTCATTTCCTCTGTCTCTCAGCTAGTTCTATCGATGTTTTTCCATCAGCGATTACCTGTAAGCGGGATTGATCTTGACGCGTAGTTGCTAATGGCGCTGATCGATAGAACTAGCTGAGAGACAGGAGAAACGAAGGACCCGGATGGTGTGATGGTGAAGTGCGCTGCTCTCCGGTAAGGACAACAGTTCGTGTTCGTTTCTCACCACATACACCTGCGGTCCGGTGTTTTGCAAATATCTCGGCATTATATACGAAATGTATAATGTTCGATGGGTCACTAGAGCGAGCAGAACCCACTGAACAACTCCCACGACAAGGGAAGAAATGGAAGGTTTACCGGCGCCGATCGAGTCACTCGACGATCAACGAGACTACAGGTGATACAGGTGATCTTGTATAAAAAAATATGCCCCATCAACCATCGAACTATTTCAAGCAGATTCGATAAAGCCTTCGTTTACTTTGTTAGGCACCAAGTTGCTAAGTAGCCGATTTTCGCCAATTTCTTCCTTGCGAGAAGTGAATTAAAGCTAAACTGAAATAATGACTTCTCAGTATTAAAGTAATGGTCTCCAAAAGTGATGAGAAAGTCGCGCACGATTTTTGTTTATTCTCTACATTCCCACAGCAACCATTCATCTTTTCCAGTCCTTGAAGTTCCGTATATTATCACTTCTTTGCTCTAATATTGGTGCCAAGCAGGAGAAAATATCGACAGCGATTTAGCATCAATTCGGTTATTTCGCTGGACTTCAAAATAGTTAGCAGTCGAATACTGACCACGTACTGCTATTAAGCACCTATCCCATTTTCAAGTTCGTTGACGAGAAGAGAAGGCATCAAAAAGACGAAGTAGCCAAGTTTAAAACGGTCCTCCGCATCGACCATATCCAGACTGCGAAGTTTCTTCGAAATTCTACTCGAGTATGGCATCACAGCCCGTCGACATGAAGATAGCTCCATACTCGGTACATTTATTTCTACGACGTTTCGAACTAATGAGGGTCGCACTGTTTGAAAAATACTTCATCGACGTTAATTAAAGTATTCCTAGAACTTGCAATAACTGACCGAATCTCTTCAACATCATGTGAATCTAAAGCGAAAAATCATAAGGTATATTACATATACATAAATATATTCATGTATATACATATACACATATAAATATATATATACATATGTATGCGTACATATACATATATATACATGTATTTATATGTGTATAATCACATGCATCACTTGTCATTGCTTCGAATAACTCGAGCGGTCTCCAGTAAACTCTTCACTTTTAACTGTCCAGTACACAGCTAGCACAATGGGTTCCGCTCGCTCTAGGAACCCGTTGAACATTCATATCCTTTTCCTAGTGTTTTCCTAAATAAGGCTGACTAGCTTGTTGGTGGGCTTAGTGTTCTGCTTGTGAAATATTGAGTAATTCAGCCGCTAACGGCTCTTGTCCACTGATGGTTATTCGGCTGCATTACCTGTTCTGCTCACATTGTCTTCGAGAATCTGGCGTACGCCTTTGATTTTTAACCTTTGACGTAGGTCGAAGCTTCGGAACACATCGCTCTCTTGCCAAATCTAGGATACCCTTAGCAACCTTCCTTCCAGTGCACGTTCCATAACGTTAGGTGATGCGATTCATCCTGCTTACGTAGTCACCAAATTTCTGACGCATGCGCTACGACAAGAGGAATCGTGGAGTCCATAAGGTTGACAGGCAAACGGACGTTCTCTCTTTCCTTCACAACATCCTCGGTGCTCTTAAAAACCTCTCCAAATCTCTCGCTTCTCCCTGCTCAGCTCTGGAGATTTCTGGCTTGTTGACCTCAATTGACATCGCCGTAACGCTCGGAGATATTCGTTCCCCTTGAGCTTAAAGTGAGGTCGTGAAACCAATTCGTCTTTTATTAACATCGTTTTTGTGGGATTTATTCGAGGACCAATCTCTGCACGACTGTTATCAAAGCTGGCTAGCATTCACTCCCTCTGTTAATGTTTCGTATTCTGATATTTTTAATGCTTATACATACTACTTACTTGGATACTTGGACGGTCCGTCTTCACGAGCTGTGCGGACTCCAGCACATATGCCATTCGTTCTTTTTTCTCGCAATCTTAGTTCATGGTGGTAGTCCAAAAATGGTCTAAAAATCTCGCTAATTTCTCTATACTACTACGATGCTCGGTGTCTTTGGAGGTAACGCTAGTGTGCTTCGATCCATTAAGGTCTCATCGCGACGGATTCTGGTACGTAGAGATCAGATTATTGCTTTGTGAACAACCTTTAGTTTAATTCGGAATCTAAAATCGAGGAAAGAATTTTTGGAGAAAATTAGCGAGGTTTTTAGAGACTATAAAAAGAGTCCTAGGATCCATTTCGATGTAATTTGTTCAAAAAGCAATACATCTAGTCTCTTCGTATCAGAATCTAGCGCGACTAGATCGCGGCTGCAATGCTCAAAACCTCTGTCATTATTTCGAAACCGACCTTCCCTAAACCTCGGTGTGATTAATCAATATGTATTCTTTCTTGATAAGCTTACACGAGGTTG
>UYYA01005213.1:18995-30610 GCA_900624975.1 Angiostrongylus costaricensis | reverse complement strand
TCTGAGCCACCAAGGCGTGTTGAATGGAATTAACCACATCGATTCCGAGCCAACGAATGACCAAATAGGCGGACGGTATGGCGTGAAATCCAAAACCATGCATTGGCCGGGAATCGAACTGGTGCCGACCGCGTGGCAGGCGAGCATTCTACCACTGAACAACCAATGCCTGTTGGATGGAATTGACCTCATCGATTGCGAGCTAACGAATGACCAAATAGGCGGACGGTATGGCGCGAAATCCAAAACCCTGCATTGGCCGGGAATCGAACCCGGGTCGCCCGCGTGGCAGGCGAGCATTCAAAATCTGAACCACCAATGCCTGTTGAATGGAATTAACCACATCGATTGCGAGCTAACGAATGACCAAATAGGCGGACGGTATGGCGTGAAATCCAAAACCCTGCATTGGCCGGGAATCGAACCCGGGTCGCCCGCGTGGCAGGCGAGCATTCTACCACTGAACCACCAATGCCTGTTGAATGGGATTAACCACCTCGATAGCGAGCTAACGAATGACCAAATAGGCGGACGGTATGGCGTGAAATCCAAAACCATGCATTGGCCGGGAATCGAACACGGCTCGCCCTTCCAAATCTGAGCCACCAATGCGTGTTGGATGGAATTGACCTCATCGTTTGCGATCTTACGAACGAGTAAATAGGCTGACGGTATGGCGTGAAACCCAAAACCATGCATTGGCCGGGAATCGAACCCGGGTCGCCCGCGTGGCAGGCGAGCATTCTACCACTGAACCACCAATGCCTGTTGAATGGAATTAACCACATCGATTGCGAGCTAACTAATGACCAAATAGGCGGACGGTATGGCGCGTAATCCAAAACCATCCATTGGCCGGGAGTGGAATATTCGCCTGCTGGCAGGCCAGTATTCTAACACTGAACCACCCATGCTTGTTGAATGGAATTATTTCCCCTCGATTGCGAGCTAACGAATGACCAAATTGGCGGACAATAACGAGCGATATTTAGAACCTTGCATTGCCCGGGAATCGAATCCGGGTCTCCCGCGTAGCAGGAGAGCTTTCTACCTCCGAATTCTAATTCTAACGAATGAGGCTGCGTGGGCGTTTTCCAAGTGTCCAATATTGGTTTAGTTTTGGACCAGTAGTGATCTTGTGGGTTGTTGTTTCGTGCGTTGATGGATGTGATGGAATACTTCCGTCTTCTGCCGCGCTGGTTTACAGAGCTTCAATTATTTTTCAAGCGAGAGTTTTTTATTGCATTTGACGAAATTCACGTCTGTCTGCGATGTGTAGATCTAGGTTTATTGCTGCTGCTCATTTTGCACGATACAAGGTAAGACCAATTCACAAAGGATCGACTTGTTAAATAATGGTTCTTTAGAGCGCGGAATTCGTAATCGGCTTATGGGCTCAGTGTCCTGATCAGACCAAGTTATCCGTCGACGTTTCAAAAATGATCTTGGCGGCATCAAATTCCATGGGCAAGGTTGCTTGTAATAAGCACACTGCCACTTCTACTTAATTGTTATACCAAAATTCAGTGGGTGAACCTAAATAAAGTTTTCCTGGTTCATAGAGATTGCGTGTGAAATCATACTAATTGAAACAAAGAGCAATTCAAATAATGTTACAGACAATTCAACCACAAAAGGCCTGTGTGGCACAGTGGTCGGAGGCGCCCTGCAACGCACCCGTGGGGATCGATTTCTACGCACATGACCCACCAAGCGTTCCATCCTTCCCGGGTCAGCAAAGTGGTACCAGACTTGTCTAGAAGGATAGCAGCACTGGCTCGATATATCTGTACGCCACCTCGAGTCATTGTAAAGGCCAGATATGCATTCACTCACCTCTAAACGATGCCTAATAAAGTCGAGACCATAGCGCATCCATCAGGAATTGTTCGACACCGAGACCTTTTTTTCATTTAACCATAAAAATTCTTTTACCATGATGATTTGAGGACCGTCTCCAATTTCGTTCTTTCCGTGCAAAATTACTTAGTTTTTAGTCCTAAAATATCCTTTCCCAAGTTTCCTTTATTCTCCATTGTTTTCTATTTGTTTATTTTACTGTGTCTTCTTTAGTCTACGCCTTTATTTAGAGTTTTGGTCAATTTGTTTTCGGCAAATCTGTAAAAAAAAATCAAAAAAACCAATTTCTTCATCCTCTTCCACGCCATATTTTCAAGGGCAGTTCTATCCTCGTGCGAATGAACTTGTGTCCGCAAGAAGTCCAGTGATCCCTCTCCGACTCTGATTCATGTCTGTTCCGCGTTCTTATCTCACTTCCTTTGATTTACTTTTCTATATTTTCTTATAATAAACACGAATATCGATCGATTAGGATCTAGGTGACATCAGGGAGATGTCAAGGTAAATTGTGCTAACTGAAATAACTTTTTGCAAAACTCTGGACCGCAGGTGTCTATGGTGGGGAACGAACACGCTATTATCCTTTCCGAGGAGCAACGCGTTAACGCGTTCACCAGCACACCATGCGGGTCCTTTGTTATCTCTGTTATCTGTTATCTGTTATCAAATATCTCAGCAACGTTGTGGTTGTATTTCGCTTAGTAACCTGCCATGAGAATTATAGAAGGCGGAAAACAAAAACGTTAGACATTGAAATGGTTTTGTTCGTATTAATTTATTTGTTATCTATTCATTTATGTGTTCCAACATATTGTTCTGATCCTAACACTTCAATCACTCCACTGGCTTCTTTGCATACCCGTCATCCATGAAGGTTCTCGGTTTTTCGTTTCTCCGTCGCGTGCTACTTGAGACCTTCGTCTTCGGCGTTTTCTTGTTCAGCAGTCGCGAGGTTTTTAAACCGCATACATTGAGTCATCAACCATATGCGACTATAATCAGCGGTTCCAATCTTCCTCATTGGAAGTCACTAAAAAGCGTCTCTGAAGAAGGCGATACTGCCGAAACGTCAGCTAGTGTTGTATTTGTATGTCGCTATTGCTGAGCAAGAAAACGATGCATTCATATTCGAATACCGAGGTTAATAGAAGTCG
Organism: Angiostrongylus costaricensis; assembly: GCA_900624975.1. Lineage (NCBI taxonomy): Eukaryota > Metazoa > Nematoda > Chromadorea > Rhabditida > Metastrongylidae > Angiostrongylus > Angiostrongylus costaricensis. The sequence goes on along the minus strand of UYYA01005213.1, from coordinate 27,596 downwards.
TTCCTGGAAACTTTCGCCTTCTTCATAAATGTCGTTGAACCCTCGGTGATTTAGTGAAATGTTGTGAAAGGTCTATTAAATGTACTGTGCTCTCAACGCCTTAACACAGAACTATTCACCGGCCTTTGCGGATAGGGGGAGTTTGTTCTAGGCTGTTCTGGTACAATATTGCAAAGTTCGGATTGACCGTGAGCTTGGTGTTCGCATGATGGGTGATTGAACAGGGACCATATGTTATTACATCCCGTATCTAACCTCTGTGGGACGCATGTAACGCGGTGGTTAGAGGAGCACTGCAATACACATGGGATCGATTACGCGCCCTAGACTCACCGAACCCTCCATCCTTTCGGGTTTAGCAAATTGGTTTCAAATTTGACTGGAAAAGTAGCACACTGACTCGATGCATCGATAGGCCACCGCTAGTGATTTCATAGGTCGAATATGCATTCAACCATCTCTAACGATCCTTAATGAAGTCGAATGCATGGTGCTTCCCTGAGGGATTGATCAACGCCGAGAGCTTTACCCTTTATCTTTTTATCTAACTCTTGCACTTCCTGTGCCCTCTAATTATTTTTTCTTAAGTGATCCGTTATCGCGTGTATTGCACGGATTCCTGTACTTCTTATATTCCACTCGTATTCCTTGCATTCATCGTCCACAACGACCTTCGAACAGCACGTCGTAGCATGCTGATCGACTTGATTCACCTTGCAATCTTGTATATAACCAGGCTAAGACGTTCCCACGTGAATTGGAGGAGTGCGTTAGAGAAGAGGTCGAACTAGCACCTTTGTTTCCTGGTCGACAGCACCACTGCACCACCTCCTGCACTTCGTAATGATTTAAATTTCGAAGTAGTCTCTTTCCAAATCAGGCGAACTACAGTAGTTTTTTACTCAAAACTTTTAAAACTTGAATCATTATGCCAATTTTTGATTAACAAAAAAGGCTTTTTTCAGAAGTATCAAAAACAATGTAAAGATTCAGCTTTAAATTTACCAATTTGGCTTATTGACTTTCCATCTAATTTTTTTCGCAAAAAAGCTTTAGCGAGTTCTTACCGATCATTCGTTGCAAACATAATGGAATTTAGTGATCCGTTTAATTATTTAGATTAGGGGGCTGATAGCACAGTGGTAGGAATGTCCGTCATCAATGCTGCTAGTTTGATTCCGATGCGGGCGAACCAACTAATACCAGGATCCGTCACCGTCCTGGTATCAAACTAATCGCATGGTGACAAATCTCTCTCTAATCCACAAAGGTGGATACTGCCTGTGCTGACGACGATTTGAGGCAGACCTTCGTCAGGCAGACCTCGAGGCTCCAGGAAAGCACAGTGGCTACACTAGCAAAGCTCAAAATGGAGATTTTGTTGCCGCTCGCACAACTATTGAGGACGTGCCATGCATGTTTCCAAGTAGGCTCATATTTCAAGAACTGACGTGTCGTTGGTACTTGTAATTGCGGCTTTTCAGCTGGATATTGAAAAAAATGAATTTCATCAAGAATTTCTGAGACATCTAATAACAAATTTGTTTCTATATTTGACAGAACACTCCATAAAACCTATATATCTCTTGAATTAGATAGAGCAAAATCTTATCCATGAACCTTTAATATCTCATCACAGAACAAATGTAATTTTTTTTCCACAGCCTTTATTTACATCTACCGTATATATCCAAGCACGTCATGCATTCAACTCATTTCCTCGCACCCATAATTCACCAAAGCCTTCGTACTTTCTTGCACGTGGATTCGACTGCTGCTTGAGGTTTTTTCGTCTTCGGCACGAATGTCATTAAATGCTGGTCGAGTCGATTCCCCCTGAAATCCTGAGTTATCCGCCTTATGGCATTTCCACGTGGCTTAGAGAAAGTGAACTTGTCCCAGACCAGTGTGGTACCAATTTTTCGACCCTAGAGGTAGATGAGGCAGAGTTTCGCAGTTCAACTCATCCAACCTAACTTGCAGTGTTCGTCGTGCATCTTGTGGTCGCGCGTTATCGTCGAGAAGAATTGGTTCCTTCCTACTAATAACGACACTTCAAAGCTGTGGTTTTTTATATTTTAGTTTGGATTGCACTTCATCAACTTTCTAAGTTTCTTCGAATTCTTTGTTTCTTTTATATGTTCAAAAACAGTTAAAATGCTTATCGAGCTTCTCCACTAATTCTTGAACAGTCGCCTACATTTGCTTCCACCAAAGCCTTCATTTCATCGTCGTTAATGGATGAGAAGGTCTAAGAGGTCCAAGAGATCACCTGGCCTTACATCAGTAACATTTTCTTAACCACGCACTTTGATTTCAACATGTACTGTTAATGAAAGCATTACGAATATGCATATACCATTCAATGGGCACTACTTTCTGTCGGTCGCTGTTGTTACACGGAACACTTTTCACCAAATTTCTTGTGAACGACCTATACCATGCCGATCACAAAATTCTTACCGAGCTAAGGACAGGGAATGGTATTCTCAACGGTTAATACACTGCGAAAAACCTAGTTTTCGGACGAATGGATTTGTTTGCTTGAATTCTATGAACGGCAATGGCATGTCTGTTGTTCTTAAACACCAACAATTAGAACCACCTTAACCCCACAAAATGTGGAAAATCGTTGTTGAGATTTCCAAAAACGCGATCGTAGTATCCAAAAGACCCATGGGTCCTCAAAGCGCGGATGGGTCGCGGATCGATGGGTGAACATCCTTAGAAAAAGAACACACTTAAATTTCTCTTTACACATGCTTATCACCGCTGTTGCAAAAAAAAACTAACTTAAGGACGCAACTTTTTCTTCCAACTTTGTCAAATTAAAAATATTGTAACTGCCACGACCGACTTTCTATTAACCTCGGCATTGATCAAGTAATTTTCTTCGTATTTTTGTTGAGCAAACACGAGGTGTTATAGAAAAAAAATAAAAAATAAAAAAAATAAATAAATAAATAAAAATAATGAATAAATAAAAAAATAAATAAATAAATAAATATAAATAAATAAAAAATAAAATATAAATAAAATAAATATTAAAAAATAAAAAAATAAATAAATAAATAAATAAAAATTTATAATAATAATTTCTTATTATTATAAATTTTATTATATTATATTTTATATTATATATTATATTATATTTATTTATTATATTTATATTTATTGTATTATATTATATATATTATATTTATATATATTATATTATATTATTATATTTATTATATTATATATTATATTATATTAAATTATTTATTATTATATTATTATAGTATTATTATTGAGATATTTGCAAAACTCTGGACCGCAGGTGTCTATGTCTATTTCTATAGAAATAGCTGAGAGACGTGCGAAACAAAGGACCCGCATGGTGTGGTGGTGAACGCGTGACTCCCCGGAAAGGATAATAGCGCGTTCGTTCCCCACCATAGACACCTGCNAAAAAGATCGATAGAAATAGCTGAGAGACGTGCGAAACAAAGGACCCGCATGGTGTGGTGGTGAACGCGTGACTCCCCGGAAAGGATAATAGCGCGTTCGTTCCCCACCATAGACACCTGCGGTCCAGAGTTTTGCAAATATCTCANTGAGATATTTGCAAAACTCTGGACCGCAGGTGTCTATGGTGGGGAACGAACGCGCTATTATCCTTTCCGGGGAGTCACGCGTTCACCACCACACCATGCGGGTCCTTTGTTTCGCACGTCTCTCAGCTATTTCTATAGAAATAGACATAGACACCTGCGGTCCAGAGTTTTGCAAATATCTCAGCAACGTTGTGGTTGTATTTCGCTTAGTAACCTGCCATGAAAATTATAGAAGACAGAAAACAAAACGTTAAGTATTATTATTATTATTTTTATTATTATTTATTATTTTTATATTTTATTTTATTTTTATTTTTTATTGTTTTATTTTTTATAAATTTTTTTTATTATTTTTTTTATTTTTATTTTTTTTATAATTCATTTATAAATAATAAATATAAAAATATTGTAGAAATGTATGAGTTGCAGGAAAACTACAAAGAGGTGTTCGTAGTATGTAGAAGGAATATGTGTACAGAGTGCCCATTCATCAGTGTGTGCAATACCTTTAGAAAATCAGTATTCCTAGGCCATATCCTTTTGACGTTTCGCTGAGGTTGTAAATCTTTGCTCAAAAATATCTTTTCTAAAGGTCAGGAACCTCTGCATTCAACACCAGTTGACAGTTTATCCTTCGTGCATAGATTTTTCATTTCTTGCATATAATCATTTTGCGTACGATTTATAACCCTTGGCTGGAATCATGTTTTAGCTACAATCATGTCCAATATCTTCTTCAGTGCTAAAGTGTAAAAAAAATTTTAAATCTAAAATATAAAGCTTTTAAATTGGATTTTTATTTAGCGCAAACAAATTGCATTCTTGATGAGCACTATTAGAACAATCTGAGGTAAAGTATTTTCTACATTGCGTGCATTGCATTGCCATTTTCCGATAACACTTATCGCAACGGTTCTATTTCTGCACGGAAGCGACGGGAAACTTCCGGATGCCAACACCAAGCGTCATCACTCACTCGTCCCTTCATCACTTGAAACATATTTTTCGTCCTCATCCTGCTGTTCACTACTTCTAAAGTCGCCATCTGTAAGGAGTACATAGGTTTCTACGTCTTTCTTTATTGTTATGTTTGCCACAGTGTTATTAAAACATAAAATAAAGCTCTCGGCATTGATCAATCCTTGAGGGATGTCGCATGCATTCGACTTCACTAAGTATCGTTGGAGGTGATTGAATGCATATCTGGCCTTTACAATGACTCGTGGTGGCCTAACGATGTATCGAGCCAGTGTTACTCTCCTCTCAGACAAGTCTGGTACCAATTTCCCGACACCGGAGGAATGGAGGGCTTGGTGGGTTATGGGCGCCGGAATCGAATCCACGTGTGTGTCGCAGTGGCGCCTCCAACCAGTGTGCCAGACGCACCCTTTTTTTACAGTGTTATTATAAATCATTACTATGGCTAGTGTTTCAGTGCTCTCGTCATTTCGACATTATTGCTCAGCTATATGCTTGCTAACTAATATTAATCCGACTGCTGCCAGAACAATGCACCATCAACAACTTGGTCATCGTCATTGGTTATGGGAAATCGGGCGGGCAGAGTCTCACAGTCTTCATTGGCTGACATGACATTACTAAAATTTCAATTCTTCAGCAATTCTGGACCGTGTACCAAGTCACAGTAAGCAACTATGACTAAATATGAAAACAACACTCAAATGCGCCTAAACATAACCAGAACCCTCAGAAAAAAAAGGAAAAACAGAAAGAAAATGGATGCGTTACACATTCGGTATGCCATCTATAGTAGCCCTTACCACTTCAAAAAAAATCAACCACTCAGCCTACCTAGACTACTCAGAGAGCTTCTGCGGTTTTCATTTAGGATTTTGACTGTTTGTGATTGATTGTTCTCCGCTATACAATCGCAGTGATGGACCTAGATTACTGTAGAGAACGCAACATAAAGAAAGGCATAAAATCTAGCCAGTCTTTATGATGTTGTATGAGCGCTAGTCGAACAGGCAGAGTCTTAAGATCAATGCCTTCATACCTATCATAATTCAACTATACAGCGAGCTAAAGTGCATAAGATATACCTCGTACTGATGTATAAAAGCGCAACACTCGAAAAACAAAATCGTTATTTATGTTCCCAAATGGTAGGCAAACCCACATGCAAGCTAAAGGCATTAGTGAACAACGGGTACGAGAAGAACGAAGCGACTGAAGGAAATTGTGAGATCCACACGATATCTGACGTGAGGTCATAAAAATGCATCAGAAATGATTGCATACATAAAGAAAACTAGCCTAGAGTCTGGCGAAACAAATGTCTCGCATGATGTGGTGGTGAACGCTTTGACCGTGGTAATGGCGGGTTCGATCCCCATCGCAGACACCTGCGGTCTGAAGTTTTGCAAATATCCCAACATTATTATGGTTGTATTACAAACATATTTACTATTTTCGTGTTGCAAAAATATTCGCAGTTTCTAATGTCGGCTTGAATTTTTTGAACACTCTACTGTATCGATCACTTTTTTATGTCGTTCAAACACCAACGATCAGTCATCAAACAGGACTGTCAATGAGTTTTAAAGGGAAGAAACAACAAGAATCATTTCTCCTGCATCAGTAAAAAACTACCGAAGTTGTCAAATAAAGAGCAAACATTATATATGAAGTGGTACCTGCCACCGTATACTTTTGTTTACCTTAATTTTTGTAATTACTAAGATACTACCAATGTAGTTTCAATGATGTTGAGACATTTGCAACTCCGAACCGCAGGTGTCTGCGGCGGTGGGGAACCAATGCGCTATTGTGCTTTCCGGAGAGTAACGCTTTGCCACCACACCATGCGGGTCCTTTGTTTCGCCTGTCTCTCAGCTAGTTCTATCGATCTCTGCCATCAGCAATCACCCGTCAGCGGGATTGATCAACCACTGTAGTATTTTTTAGACGAAAAAATAAAGAATGTTGAAAATTATGCATTATATACCAAAGACTAGCACATAGGAGCGCGGAGAGCGCAATGATGGGGATGGCTTCCAATACGGCCACAACTCAATCCTGTCACGGGCCAACCAAACCTCCCATCACTGTGAAGTCGAAAAATTGGTACCGGACTTGTCTGGGACCAGCTTTATCTCTCCAATCGACGAAAGCTAACTACTGCTTACTATAAAGATCTAAGAACCCCCTAAGACGACTATCCCGAGATTCCAGAAAGAACCGATTCAACCAGCCTTCAACGCCATTCGGATGAGTACCATTCCTCAAGCAGCAGCTCTACATGCAAAAATCTGAACACCTTTATACACGATGGATGCGAGCAAACTAATTGGATGCAATAAGCACTCGGTACCCGGCAATATGTGGTGTAACTCCCACATTCTTCGTATTCTTGTTGAGCAAACGCGAGGTGTTCTTTTCATTCTTTATTCACGAATAAGCTGACGTCTCAGCGACTTTCGCCTTCCTCAGAGCCTGGAAAGGTCAAGTTGAGAGCAATCTATTCGGCCAAATACTTCTATAACCAAGCAAAGAAACGATAAACGAAGATTTCAATCACATCGAACACAGCTTCGCACACTCACCGCTTTAGCTACGAAACTGTAGCTCGGAATAAGTGTAAGGGAAATCCTAGGCCTCCAAACGACACTCTAGCGATAAAAAGGTCCCGTTTATCCTACCCTTAATCTCAAATGATGTAAGTGCAGCTATAAAACGCTTCTTAAGAAGGGCGGATCTAGAGAATTCGGTAAACGTAGTTGAAATGCCACCGCGTAATCTTAGGCGCCAGCTAGTTCGTAGCCGCCTATACGACCGTCTATGTGCAACGTAAAATTGCATAATTTGCCCTAATGGTAGAGATGGTGATTGCATGAGCTCGGGTACAGTTTATCTGATCTCCTGTAAGGCGTGCGGAGAAGAATACATTGGCGAAACGGGCAGATTCCTCTGAGTCCGCACGAAAGAACACCTCGCCGGCAAACGTCTACCAAACACCCCACTAGGCGCACATGGGACCCAGAGATATAACTGGGAAGACTTCGAAGTACGTGTCACGAACCTCGCATAGAAATCGAGAACACAAGCGCCCAAAACTCTCGAGGCGTTCTGGATTAATTCCAGAAATCTAAAAATGAACCGCGGGAAAGAATGCCTCATTATCACGCGTGATATTGGGCAGTATATAAACCTGTTATTCTGATGGGAGGGGCACATTACGGTTCCATGTAAATTCTGTGCGGTTGGTCTTCACACGAAGTACTCAGTGGAAGCCTCATAGAAAGCGGTGAGTGTTCAATGTGATTGAAATCTTGGTTTAGCATTTTCTCTGTCTGGTTATGGAGGGTTTGGCCGAATAGATTGCTGTCAACTTGACCTTTCCAAGCTCTGAGAAAGGCGAAATCCGCCGAAATGTCAGCTTATTCGTGAATAAGGAATAAAAATAACACCTCGCGTTTGCTCAACAAGAATAAGAAGAATACGTACTGTGTGACCGTGTAAAAATAAACAAACAAACAAGTGAATAAGTAAAAAGTAAGAAGCTGAAGTAAATAGTTCCCCGAAAATATCATAATGACCATAAACTAGCGATGTATTTCCTGTCTCATTGTTGTATTATATACAGAATAGCGGCGGCAATCAATATTTTACGGCCGTTCTACTAATGGTTACTTTTTCATTCTTCTTATTCAGTAGTGACACAACTGAATGTCTGATGATGTTTCAACTAATACCACCAACATATTGTCGCTCGCCAATCACTCAACCAGTCGCCCACCCACCATGGTGCTCCCAAATAAACACCGCCCACTTCCAGAAACTTTGTCGTTCTGCGAAATATTCGTCCCCATGTGTGCGTTGTGTGTCTCCATCACACGCAACCACGGAGACGCACACTCACACACACACATACACACACGCACACACACACACACATACCACACATACACACACACATACACACACGCACACACACACACACATACCACACATACACACACACATACCACACATACACACACAC
>UYYA01005213.1:0-18975 GCA_900624975.1 Angiostrongylus costaricensis | reverse complement strand
CCACACACACACACACACACACACACACACACACACACACACACACACACACACCGTTACCGGGCCGGGCAGCCCATAATGTGCTAGAGTCCGAATCGATTCCAGTGCCGAATTATCCCATTTCAGCTTTTCGCGTGTGAACACTGAAACTCATCTTGTCGCCGTTTTGGCGCCCTGTTTGACTTTGTCTCGACCTCGTTCGTACTTTTTCTGATCCTATTACTTCCCCGTACTTCCTCTTCGTTGTATTCTTCAAGGAAATCGTATTCGAAAACGATTTTAATGACTATGGGGACATCTAGGAGCTAAGATTCGGTCGAAAATTCTCAACTGATAGCCGCTACATAATTAGCGATCATTTACCTGTCTTTTGTCTTGCTTCTTCAGTTTGTAAACACAATGCAAATCTTCAGTGTGCTGGAAAATTCTCATCATCGATGACACAATCCACGCGCGCAGATGTGTCGAGTGCAGAAAAATCGGCTGACTGTCAGCGCCAAATCGTATTAAAATTCCTGCAACATTTTATAACATCAATATACCGAATGTCAAACGAATCCCCATACTCCGAATAAGAAAAAACACAGGATGCCATTCCATTATGCACAGAAAACATCGAAATTTACGGTTTCTCTCATTTCGAACTTCTCTCACTTACTCTACTTTTGTCCTCCTCCTTCTCTACCTCTCTCTTCTTCTGTATCCCTCTCTACCATTCTCTGCGTCCCTGCCATTCTCATCACTAATAGGCATCACTTCTGAAAGAAACCGTCTTCCACTCTCTCATTCCCTTCCTCCCTCTCTACCACTCTCTCGTTTTCCATCGCTCTATCCCTTATTCTCATCATTAATGGGAATTACTTCTGAATGAAAACTTGTTGAAGAGCTCATTTATGAAAAAAGCTATCGAAGAAAATTTGTTCTTCCAATAATTTTAATTTAAAAAATGGAATTTTTCAACGTTTTTTTATTGTTGATACACTAATTTCTTTCTTTCTTTTAGCTTATTCATATATGTGCATGCAAACTAAGCCTGACGTTAACCTTTGACCTTAACCTTTGAAAGATTTCATATATAATCTTAATTAATATAAGTTTTCCAGTAGATGAGATTCTTGAATAACGAAGTTTTACTTGGACTAATGTGAGTTAGAGGAAAATTTTTTAGCGCCAAATTTTTATAGATCTTTTCCTTTGTAGAAAGTTTTTTTTGTTTACTATTGAGTTAAAAACCATTTAGTTTATTTTCAAACAGTTTCTTCGCTTCAATCAATCCATAAATATTGATATAACTAAAGTTCCTCCTGTAAGAAAGAGCATGGAATCCAGCGCGATGTCGCTTTTTGCAAATAGTCCCTATGTGTACTCATGACAAGCAGCTGTGCTGGGCTAGGCTCGTACGGTGATACTGATACGCTGCCCACGGTTATTTTTCTATATTTTGTTTGTATAACCCTTCTTCACTTCTATTGAGCGAAACCCAGCAGCCCTTGCAATCCATTTATTTTTTCAAATCCATCATCCAAAAAAGTCTTCGAAGATTTCACTTGTTCTTTCGACAACCAGTCGGGAATTCTATTTGTATTCACTGAAAATACTCCATGATTGGTTGGTGATAAGGATAAAAATAAAGGATAAAGCTCTCGGCGTTGATCAATCTCTGAGGGATGCGCCATGCATTCGACTTCATTAAGTATCGTTGGAGGTGACTGAATGCATACCTGGCCTTCACAATGACTCACGGTGGCCTACCGATGTATCGAACCAGTGCTGCTATCCTCCCAGACAGCTATGGTGCCAAATTGCTGACCCCAGAGGAAGGATGGAAGGCTTGGTGGCCCATGGGCTCGGGGATAGATCTCATCTGTGTGTCTAGCGTCTCCAACCACTGTGTCACCCGCGCCCCTTGGTTGGTGAAAGTGGTGATTCAAAGTAAACATTTTTTGAAGAAAATTACTCAGATTTTCAATACTGATCAGTTTCTTAGGAATGCGCAGCGTATTATGCCTACACCAGGCATTTTAACCGTGATTGAAAGAATATGTGGCCAATAGAGGAACCTATCGATATACCAAGTCAGTGGTTCTTTCTGTCCTACGTATCACGTCTGACACCAATTTAACAACGCATGAATGATGAAGAGTTTACTTAGTCTTGGACTTGAGATCGAACCAAAGACCATGCGCGCATTGTTAGACACCTATAACCACCGCTCTAAATTCACCTTACCGTTGACAATAGCTGTAGAAAACAAACCATAAAACTCCGTAAATGAATAAAACGTATAAAATAGATTTAGTACCTACTATGATATGCCCGACACCATGTTACATATCGGGCGGATCCAACACTTCAAACATTCGATTCGTCTCATGGCATCCACTATCCAAGAAGGCCAAGCAATATTTTGAGTATGGGTTATCCTACTATTTGGAGCTCTCGTCTTCGTTGCGAGTGCTGTTGAATGATATCGATTCCATACTTTCTGAAGTTTTGGAATAGGCTGGCTAAAGCGTTTGAACTTGCACTAAATGGAGTGAACTTGTCTCGAACTAGTCTGGTGCCAAATTGCTGACGCGCGAGGATGAGAGGCTTGGTATGTTCGGTGCTTGGACAAAATAGTTCCTATAGATAGACCGGATCGTCGCGTAATGAGCATGGTCACTAACACAGCGCTATCTGTTTCCTAATTAAATAAATGAACTCGTTGACAAATTAGCAGCCCCTAACGGATTTACACCAATGGCTGGACACTTTTATTTCGGTGGAGTGTACGAGTGCTGAAGAACCGATACAAGTGGATAGATAGAACTTGTTTCTGATGATACGATTATTTTCACACGCCGATCTGTCTCTTCTCTACGAAATTCGAATTGACTTAATCTTCTCCTCGTTAATGCCTTCCAATATTGTTCCAGTCGCGAACTGCAGCGTTCTGTGCAACAGTAGTTGCTTGAAGGAGAGTGTACGTTCCTGTTGAGCTTCATGTTAAAGTTATTTAAGTCACGTTTAAAGCACGTATTCGTCCTACAAATTTATTCGGGTGAACCAATTCGATAATTTAGTTTTTAAAAATATTAAATTAAAAAGCATTAAATAAGATGTTTAAAAAGATATTTTTAAAAAATTTAAAATAAAAAGTAAAAAACAAAATAATAAAAATTTAAAAAGTAATAAAATAAAGTAAAAAAATAAAAACATGACTAAGAAATATTTAAAATAAAGAAGTACCGAAATATTGACAACTCGACCATTGTTGTTATTTTATATTTGCATGACCCGTCATCCCACCTACTATGCGAATCCATACACTTCTTGTATCTAATTCGTTTTCTCGAATTAATCCCCTATAAAGGTTTGTGAACACTTCGCGTGTTGTTTCCGCTGCTGCTTGAGGATTTCTTCTTCTTTATGCATGTCGTAGAATGCTGACCGAGTCGATTCTTCATGCAGTCTTGAAGATAGCCGGACTAAGGCGTTGCTACTTGGGATGGAGGAAAGCTTTGGAAGAGGGTCGAACTATCCTCTTTGCTTCCAGTTCGACGGCACCATTAACCGCTACACAACTCTTTCTATTGTTAAAGATCTTGTGTGCACAAGTATTTTAACAGTATCGTTTTGATGATTGTTTTCGGAATCGGAAAGATTTTTTATGGATCTACAGCCTGTGAACAATCTCCTGGAGCAGTCTAGTCACGGAGTTACGAAGCTTATTCCCATATGACTGACGACTAGAGGGTTAAGCATTGAAGTCGAAAGTGTCCTTATGGTTCCCCTGCGACGAATTTAGGTTAAGGGAATTTTCTTACTACATTTTCTAGGCCGTATGCACTTAATAACCATTGCGTGTCGCGGAGTAGTTAGAGGTGCCCTGCTGCGCACGTAGTGGTTCAGTCGATCCCGCAGTCCATGCTAAGTAACACCGTTTTCTCTTCGGGAGCATCTGAATGGTACCAGGGTAGTCTGAGAGAATAAAAGCACTACCTTTGATAGGTAAGTAGACTTCATAAGGGAATGAGTAAGCCAAATAAGCTATAAAGAAAATTTTCGGTATGAATCAATCTCTTGGGTGTGTGCATTCAATTGCATAAGTGTGCATTGCATTCGGGGCAATGCATTCAATTTTATCAAGCATAGTTAGAAGTGATTGAATGCATATCTGGCCGCTAAGCGATGCACTAAGTGGTCCTACTTTTTCAAAGAACTCCGGCGTCAATTTGCCAGAATTTCAGGAATAGAAGGCTTGATGAGCCCCGATTGCGAGATCGTTCCAACGACCACACGTGTATTATTGCAACGCACCTTTTACTATTGTGCTACATGCCACCTTCTATAAGCTAATGTGCAGTCAATTGCCTATGTCATGGTTAATGAAATCGAATGCATGGCGCATTTAAAAAGTCGACTCTGCTAAAACCCAGCAATCAAATGGTTGGAATGAACACAAGAAAAATAATTCACTGTTTTCTTCATGAGCAAACATGAGATTTTTATTACAGAATTTATTTCTTCACAATAGCTGACGTTTCTTCGGTTTCACCTTTCTCAGAGTCGTTTTGTTGTTTGTAAGCCTTCTAGCTACTTAGTATAGAGCATCCGTACGGAGTGTTACATGGAAGAGAAATAGGTAAGGAAAAGCTACAGGATCTGAAGGTACCAGAAGGTAAAGTGTACGATAATGATGAATCTAACGAAATCTACTGCAATCGTCTGCTTGTATTTCACTGCCAGGCTTTTTGAATGATTCTAGTATGATGCTGTGCAAACACATGTGAAATTCAACACCAATTCCCTTAGATGCATGAGAGTCCATCTTAACTGCACGGTAATCTTATATTTCTTACCTCAACAGATATAATTTGAATATTTCGAAACCGACTTTCCTTGAACCTCGGTATCACTAATCAATATGTATTCTTTCTTTGATGAGCTTACACGAGGTTGATAATGATGTTTATTTTCGGCTAACGTTTCGACGTCTTCGTCTTCCTCAGAGCCGATGATCCGAGTCGATGGTCCTAGCTTGTTATTCGTCTCGACCTGGCAGCTTCGCCTTCGTGTCGAGTTAGGTCTTCTTCAGTGACCCATCTCCTCGAATGAGGCATCCTTACTCAGTGGTGCCCTTTTATACACGATGCTGATGGTCGATATAATGATAATGTCCGGTGATAACAACTTGTTTTCACCAACACCGACTTCTGCACGATGTGCGCAATGATGTATGTCCGGAAGAAAAACCGACTTCTGCACGATGTGCGCAATGATGTATGTCCGGAAGAAAAACAAGTTGTTATCACCGGACATTATCATTATATCGACCATCAGCATCGTGTATAAAAGGGCACCACTGAGTAAGGTTGTCTCATTCGAGGAGATGGCTCACTGAAGAAGACCTGACTCGACACGAAGGCGAAGCTTCCACGTCGAGACGAATAACAAGCGAGGACCATCGACTCGGATCATCGGCTCTGAGGAAGACGAAGACGTCGAAACGTTAGCCGAAAATAAACATCATTATCAACCTCGTGTAAGCTCATCAAAGAAAGAATACATATAATTTGAATAGTTTGAATTGCCGCTCAAAACTGTGGCTGTCGAAAAGAAGCGACCGATGAAGGCTACTTGGGGGCGCCAGTGCTGTGTTGCTCTCAATATGATAGATAAGAGATAGCAGCTTCAAAAGACAGGACTTCATATGATATGAGCTGCACCTATATAATTTAAGCCGCCCAATTGCGTTTGGTTGCTCCATCGATTTTTCTCCTTTCCAATGGAACGGTTTTTTGTTTTTCTTTTCTTTTCGTTTCTTCCGTTTTATTTCTTTCATTTTAGTCTTTTCGTATTGAGTTCCTTCCTTCCTCTCACTTTCATTCTCAGATCAGTTATTGTTTTTATTGGCAATAAGACTTTCCGTGTCGATGAAGATTTGGACGCGTAACACATGACTTTTAGGTGAGATTTACTTTTCCGATTTACTATGCCAATAAAGTCAAACGTATTTTGGTCACAATATTGACTTTTTATTTACTGCCTTTTACAAGTTTTCACGACAGGGTATTATTTGTGAAACAACCACAACGATGCTGAAATATTTGCAAAACTCCGAACCGCAGGTGTCTGCAGTGGGGAACGACCGCACTATTGTCCCTTCCCGGGAGTAAAGCATTCACCACCACACCATGCGGATTCTTCCCTTCACCTTTCTCTCAGCTAGTCCTCCAGCTACGGCAGGGATCGATAGAACTAGCTAAGAGACAAGTAAAACGACCGCAGTTGTCTGCGGTAGGGAGCAAACGCGCTATTACCTTTTCCGGGGACTAACGCGTTCACCACCACACCATGGGAGTCCTTCGTTTCGCCTGTCTATCAGCTAGTTTTGTCTATCTCTATCTATCTATTTCAACATAGGTATGATTAATGTTTGTTGTAATCTATTCATCGCTGTTTTTGCTTATACTTACTTAACTAAATACTTGGATGACCCGTCTCCGCAACACCTGTGTCGCAGCACTTCTGACCTCTTTGACTCAATTTCGCTTACAGTGGGGTCGGATCCGTGTATGTGGGCTCGGCTACAGCCTCAAGCTCGAGGAGCTTGAAGTGGTTCTGGTACCACTTATGTGATGAATACTGGTCGAGCGTGTGTTTTTTTTTTTCATATAATCCCAAGATAGCCGTGCTAGAGGACAGTACTTCAAGATTCAACGATGGTTTCTTCCTTCCGCCAATGATCCGTCCGTTACGGTACTAATTCCTGAGAGTAGCCCGATCCATAGTCAATCAATCATGCTAAAAACGAATGTTAAACATAGAAGTGGAAAGTGGTCTACAACTTCATAGCGAATAATCATATAAAAAATAGTTGCTCCCCTATCTGGACAGGAAAACAAGTTTGTTCGATGCTCAAGTGCTCCCGCAAGCCTCGCTGGTCTTTCGCACAGTAGTTACCTCAATTTTTTCGAATGTGCACACGAATATACGGAGATTGCACTAACATTCTAAACTTTCCTCGTAAATTTTCATTTTTAAATTTTATAAATTTAAATTTAACGTAAATTTAATTTTTTTATTTTTCCTTCTATCCTTTTTTGGTATTTGAATGGACCAAGATAGTTTATTACATCAGCCGACTATTGTGATGATAACCTATTTTGCTCGTTCTCTCCCTGCCTCTCCTTTCTACTTTTGTTTTCTATCTTTCTCTCACCTTGTCTTCTCTGTTCTCATCCTCTTTACCCTGCAAATTTCTTTCGGCTTTTGGCTTTAGATTATTCAGCTATTTCGTAAACCGTTAGAAGACTGCCTCAGCTTATCTGGATTCTCTGCCTATTTGTGTTCTCCAGATTAATCCTGTTGTCCGGTGATTGCTGAAAAATTGGCGATAGACGAAATAAGGGACCCAGTTGGTGCGGTAGATAGCACGTTAGAGGCCAGAAAGTGTGGTCGCGGCTTCGAATCTGGTCCGCCGTCCAGGTTTTGCAAATATTTCAGTACTTTCATAATTCTGAGATATTTGCAAAACTCTGGAGCGCAGGTGTCTATGGTGGGGAAAGAACGCGCTATTATCCTTTCCGGGGAGTAACGCTTTGCCACCACACCATGCGGGTCCTTTGTTTCGCATGTTTCTCAGCTAGTTCTATCGATCTTTGCCACAGCAATCATCTGTCATCGGGATTGAGCTTGGGGGCCCAAATCGGAGTTTTGCAAATATCTCAGCATTATGAAAGTTATATTTCGCAACCTACCCTGCCATTAAAAAGAATAAACAGTAAATAAAAAGGCCAAGATTATTTCAGCACTCTTAACCTTTCATTTTCTGCCTACTATAATTTTCACGGCAGAGTGTGATGTGAAATACAACCACAATAATACTGAGATGTTCGCAAAACTTGGAGCCCGGGCCAGATCGAACCACGACTATCCTTTCTAGGTGCTCGCGTATTACACGCTGCACCACGGAGGCATTTCCTTTGCTTTTCTCTCTGCTAGTTTTTACCTGACGCTGCCATCAGCAATCAGCTGTCAGAAGGATTGATCTGGGGAGCACAAATCGGCACTGAACGCAGTTAAGCTGAGGCTGTAGTCGAAATCACAGTGTTAACCTTTTATATCTTTCTACTTCTGTTCAGCAAGCACGAGGTGCTATTTTATTTCTTTATTTACGCACAAGCTGACGTTTCGGCGGATTTCGCCTTCCTCAGAGCCTGGAAGGGTCAACTTGACAGCAATCCATTCGGCCAAACACCTCCATAACCAAACAGAGAAAACGCTAAACCAAAATTTCAATCATATTTAGCATAGCTCTGCACACTCACCGCTTTCTATGAGTCTTCCACTGAGTATGTCGCGTGAAGACCGACCGCACCAAATTCACATGGAAGCGTAATGTGCTCCTCCCATCAAAATAACAGGTTTATATACTGTCCAATATCCCGCGTGATAACGAGGCATTCCTCCCTGCGGTTCATTTTCGGATTCTTGGAATTAATCCAGACTGCCTCGAGAGTTCTGCGCGCTTGTGTTCTCGATTCTTGCGCGAGGATCGTAACCCTTACTTCAAAATCTTCTCCGTTATGTTTCTGCGTGCTATGCGTACCTAGTGGAGGATAGCAGCAGTGACTCGATACATCAGTAGGCCCTCGCGAGACATTGTAAAGGCCAGATTTGCATTCAGTCATCTCTAACGATACTTAATGAAGCCGAGTGCATTGCGCTTCCCTCAGGGATTGATCAACGTCGAGACCTTTACTCTTTATCCTTTATGTTCGATTCTTAAAATATCGCAAGGGGAAAATAAGAGGGACGGAGGAAAAAGTGGAAGAAGACTTCCGACTAGATTTTCATGTAATACTTGTGGTTTTGAGCTGCTAACAGTCGTTCATATTTTCTATAGTATTCGTTTTCCGTCTATAACTTCCGCTTTATAATATGTAATGGCATCAGTCAGCTATTGTGTTGCTGTTCTGTGTCTCTCTGCTATGATTTATCATAAAAGCCATAACAAAACACATTTGAGATGACTTATCGTCTGTCATTCGACGATATCGACCCATTGATGATGACGATGGTGACGACGATGATGATATCTGAATGGCTGAATGATTGAATGGCTTCAGACGTCTTCAAAAACTTCACTAACCCTGAGACGTTCCCTAGCTTATTCTATAGTCATTGTTTCTATACGATGGTATTCTTCGCTCCGTGAACAGATCTCTCTCTTCAAGTAGAGTTTTCAAATTTACTGTTGTTATTCTCGCCGTTATCGTCTCAGCACTAAGTCCTTATCTTTCCACATTTTCTTTTTCCCTCTCATTTCCATTCGAATGCATCTCCACTATCTGTTGCAAGTTATTTTAGCTATCTCAAGAATGTTAAGCGAGTTTGTATACGTGTTATTCATGCACATTCCAGCAGAAATGAAGAGATGTTCTACTTTTATTTTTCCCTGAAAAGAGAAATCTGGGCCAAAACCAAGAAGAGTGCAAAAAGAGATGAAATCAGAAAAGGCAGAAGGATAAAGATGACACAAGAGAAACTTTGACACTACTACCAAATACTACGGTAGTACATCTTCTGACATACACATGTCGTAAATAAACGAACATAGCACGACAAGCAAATACATACATACGTACACACACACACGGATTCCGAACCATGAATTGAAAGCAGTAACTATTCGAACATCTCTAGATTCTCAGACCGATAAGTGACTGGTTTATTACATGGTAAGGCTCGTAGCAATGCTTTGAAAAACTTCAAAATGGTGCTTTTTTCCCTTCCGCTCGATTGAAATACAATGTCCTCTGCGAATAAAGTTTTACTTTATGTATAGCCTTTATGTTTATCAAACTATAGGCAAACAAGTTAAGCTTTTCATTTGTAATTTTTGAGGACGATGTCGTTATGGCGTCGACCACGATCGCCGAGTTGGTCGATGGACTTGGACAGACACTTCGACGAGATGTCGCGCCGGATAGATCGCGCGCTCGCCGAATGTCGTCGCGACATGCAGCGATTCGAGGAGAGCTTCTTCCCAAGCTCACGTTACGGCCAAGCACAACGAGTACGTTGGAGTAGTTCTGAACAAAACCAGAAGTTATTCATGCCTATCTGGTCATTTCTAAGTCGACCTATTTGAAGCGGAACAATTTGAACCATATTTCAAGCGAGAAGTCTCAGACAATGCTTTACTGTTCTTATGGAAAACGTTGTGGAACAGTGTTTGCTCAAAAGTCTTGCTGAACTTACAATTTCAACTAACTCTCATACTGTTCTCTATGAAATAAAGTGGTGGTCCTTGTAACGGGGTAGTCTGAGGCGCCCTGCAACACACATGTGGAATCGATCCCCACGTCCATGGCCCGCCAAGCCTTCCATCCCTCCGGGGTAGGTAATTTGGTACCAGACTTGTCTGGAAGGATAGCAACACTTGCTTGATGTATCGGTAGGCCATCGCGAGTCATTGTAAAGGCAGATAAAGGCCAGATATGCATTCAATCATTTCAAAACGATGCTTAATGAAGTCGAATGCATGGCGTAGTCCTCAGGGATTGATCAACGCCGAGAGTTCTACCCTTTATTTAATGGTTGTCCGTTTGTAGACGAATTATATCGATCCAATAGTAGGGGTCAATAAAGAGTTATCCTGGTTCATTGACCTTGAGAATTTCAAAACAATAGCTCAATATCTAGTAGGATGCTAAAAGTTTATGTAAGTAAAATGGTGGCACCGAAAAATTTAAATGGGAAAGTGAAAGAAGCACACTGCTATTATGAGTTTCAGTCATTTTTTTTGACGTGTTTTTAATGGCTGAAGAGACCAGTATTCTGCTATAAGTTGAAAATCGAAAAACAAATGGCAGAAGCGGTGATGATCTACAAAGTAACTTGAATGGCTTAAAAATAACTGGGATCGAAAAGTACAAACTGAAGGAATTGAAAAGTTTCCGTGTTCCGCAAAGGCCAAAAACTATCTGGGGTTATAACCTGAGAGCTCTACGATCTGTCTATCTTGGTTTTCTGAGGAAAAACGAGCACAACCAGTTGAGAACAGATAACAGAGTCTGCACAAAGTTTGAGCTAAAATCAAACAAAAGCTAGGACGCATTCGTGGATGACGATAGTTAAGTAATAGCGGCTAAATGAATGCGTGAAATCCTGGAACCATTATGGCATGTAGAGACTGGTCATCTAATGTTTAAGTTTAACGGAAAGCAGAAGAAAAACAACGTTAAGAGAACCGGGTTAGCTTTGTACTTGCAGTGCGCTTCTTTAGAAATAAAAAAGAACTATTGCAATCCACCCTTTTCACTTCCGTAAATCGCTCATCTTTTCTTTTGAGGTAATCAACGATGATCGAAAATTTGCTGTTACACTGGATGTGTCACAATTTCACCCGGATGAAGTGAAAGTAAATCTTAAAGGACGAGATCTAATTATCGAAGGACGCCAGGAGCACAGAGATGACAACAGTTACAGAAAAAGGTAACAAAACAGTACCCTATGTTGTAAGGTATTTTAGTCGTATTTGTTAAAAAATAAACAAAATCGAATACAGCAACATTCCTCGTCAATAACGCCTCGAACACTTTACAATTGTTCGGAGATCCTCACCATCCTCCTTTCCACTTGTATAGGATAATATTCAGTTTTGAATGACAATATTGATAGAAAATTCTTTACTACCAAAAACTTTCCCAGATCTTTCTACACAGAAGGGCTTACGAAACGAAACTCTCATCGTCGTTCTACTGAATTGACTTGTACCTTCCGTGCGCGTAATCGAATTAGAGGTTGGATGCGCTTCGATAGAAACTGAAGCCTTAGCGGTTGGTAATGCGAATAGCCTTAAACCATGTCGGAGGAGACTCAGTATCGTATCCTCGTATCCAACAGATCAACTAACCACCTTTGAATGGCATGCTATCCGTAAGTATAGCCATCTTAGAGCTTGAGACTGATCATTTACCCGTTGATGCTGCCATAGTAAAACCGGTAAAATTAGTAAGCTCATAGAAAGTGTGATGTTCTTTGAGTAAATGGTCACACTGAGCAGCGTTTGTGGGCAAAACGCGACATGGATAAAACAAAGCTCTGCTGGCAGCCGCTAGGATTAACAGGACTGTTAGTGATACAGATGACTCAAAATCAAAAACAATAATGTATTCGACGCCTACTCTTTTGAGATGTCAGTAAAATATCCAAGCACACATATAATTTTGTGTGTATGAAACACTTTCCAGCCACTTTAAGGGATAAAGAATAAAGCTTCTAGCGTTGTTCAATCTCTTAAGGATGCACTTTGCGTTCGACTCCATTCGTGACATTAAAAGGGTGATTAAGTGCACGTTTGACCCATACAACGACTTACGGTGGTTTGCGGACGTATCAAGTTGGTGCTTAAGCCCTCCCAGGCAAATCTGGCAATAATTCGCCAAACCCAGTGGGATGATTAGACTTGGTGAGACCTAGAGTGTGGGATAGAACCAACAACCATATGTGTATTACGAGGCACCACTAGCCACTGCAGTACATCACAGTTTCTTCATCTCCGAATAGTAGTTAAGCTACCTTACTTGAAATTTTCAGCTTTGTTGTGGCAATCCCGTTAACAGCTAACAATACTGATTTGTCTTCTACATTACATAAGTTCTAAATTTGTATTTTATAGTCTTTTTCTTCCTCCAAGTGATTAAGTGTTGACCATTACCGATTTTAAGTTCTACGGATTTTCGTCTCAGATCGTTCGTTCGAAAATGGCAATTACCGGAAGACTCTGACGTGGACGCAATAAATTCGCGGCTAAGTGCCTCAGGAATGCTTTCCGTCGAAGTGCCGAAATTCTCGTCGTCAGGCGGTGGTCCGTATCGCACAACCGTTCAAGTTAAGCAGCCGACGAGAACACACCGAGAGACGCATATCGACTAACTCACATTACCAGTCAATCGAAGAGCTTTTGTCTGTTTTTATGTAATTATCGATCTTGTAAATATACTTCATGTATATTGCGTTTCGTTTACTCTTGCATTGTAACTGTATCGCTAGATTGAACTGTGAGCTGTTGTACCGTAGATCAGATGGAAATGATACGGTAGGACGCACGTCTGAAAACGCGTTAAGCGCTGACGAGCTTGAACGAGTCCTATATCGTTGTTGATATATTTTTGTTTGTGATATTTGTCAGCTGTCGATCGATAGGTCATCAGGCTAATGTGTGTTGCGATATAACTTTATGTCAGCTTTAGTGTAAAGGAAATTTTGTCATTTTTTATAAAGGAAATGTCAACTTATTCTAAAGAACTACAAGATCAAATGTCTAGTGCCACTTTGTTAGGAAGAAAGTATGTGTTAATGGTCAAAGAGGCGACAACATGCCGAAGAGTTCTGACATTTCCGTGATATGCAAGCTCATGAAACGCGCTGAAGTTTTCCAAGCTAAACGAAGCTGAAAGAAAACTAAGCAGATACAATACTTTGGAAACAGTAACAATCAACTAGTAAAAGTAGCTGAGAGAAAAGTGAGAAGAAAGATCCGCATGGTGTTGTCGTGGACGCGTTAACCCCGGAAAAGGTAGTAACGTGTTCGATCCCCATCGCAGACATCTGCGCTCCGGAGTTTCGCAAATACCTCAGCATCACTGCAGTTGTAACCAATTCATAAAATAATAGACAAAGCGCTTGGCCTACTGTTCGGCTCCATTACATCACAGAAATGATCGAATGCATATCTGACTTAGCCAATGACCTTACTTATGTACTAAATTGGTACTTTTCAGAAAAAAAGAAAGATAAAGCTCTCGGCGTTGATCAATTCTTGAGGGATGGGCCATGCATTCGACTTCATTAAGCATCGTTGGAGGTGACTGAATGCATATCTGACCTTTACGATGACTCGAATTGTCATTTATATGATTTACTATAACCACAGTGATGCAGAGTTATTTGCAAAACTTCGGCTCCAGGCCAGATTCGGGCCCCCGATTACATTTTCCGGGGGCTCACATGTCAACCACTGTAATCCTTTCCTTTGTCTTTCTCTCAGATATTACCCTAACGGCGCCGTCAGCAATCACCCGTCGAAGAGATTGATCTAAGGAGCAGAAATCGGCATTGAGCTCAGTTTAGCGGGGACGGTAGTCGAAATCTCGATGGTTAACTTTTTATTTACTGCCTTTCACTTTTTCACGGCAGGGTAATATGAAAGTCGCTGGTTCGAATCTGGCCTAAATTCCAAATTTTGCAAATGTTTCAGCGTTCCTGTGGTTATAATTCACATAATATCCCGTCGTAAAAAAGGAACAGCCAGAAAATAAAAAGTTAAACATATCTGGTTTGTTTTTTAAAGCAGTCTTCATTTAACCTTGGAATTAACAATCAGTGCCATTCTGGTGTGTCAAGCTAACCAAAGGCCGAATAAATCTTTTCATCAACCTCATGTTTTCTTAATAATAAATAAAGATATATACTCTATGTCTTTGCTATGTGTAAAGTGACGAAGCGGTTCAATATATGATTCTGTAATTATGAATATATCTATAGAATGACAAATAAATCTCTCAGGAAATTAAAGATAGTTTTCATTCTATGGTGCCAACAGGAAGGGCTTATGGAGTTTTTTCAGTGTCTAAACTTCTATCCTCTCTATCATCGACTCTCTTAACGATCTGTCCGGTTGTCACTGGATAAACATTTGCTCTGGTCGAAGCGCTCTCGTCGCGATCGTTAGGGATGCCCCGCAAAGCACGCATAGTTAGTTCATGGTTAAATCGGCCCCTTGGCCGTGTAAGCTTCTTTCGTGCCCGTTGAAGAACTAGCGCCTAACTTGTTTGGTAAAAGTTCCTCACGACGCCCAAAGGGCAAAGAGCCAAGTAGTGGCCAAAAATTATGGGCATTTATTGTATTAACATTACGAACCTCGCCTCATTCCAATCCGTTGAGTGTATTGGAAGTCTTTGCCGATGCTCATTAATCGAGCGGAAAACTTTGTCTCAGCAGAAAAACGAATCCGTCACGACCGCGCAGCAAGTGGTAGTTGTATCGCTGAACCATTAATGACTGTTTTTGAGAAGGCGCAAGGAGAAGTTCTGGTCACCAAAGCTATAACTCACCCAGCAAATGTCTTCTAGCTTGCTAGCGTCCAAAGTACATGTCTGTACCGGTTCGCTCACCGCTGATCGTCGAATGATTCAAACAGCTCCCATTCAAGTCTCCAAAAATGAGTGGGCTACAGTGCAGTGTTAGAGGTGCCCTGAAATACACACGTGGTCAGTGGTTCAATACTGCGCCCTGGCTTCCCAAACCTTCCTCAACTACCACAATACATTTTGCTGTGGCGTTACGATATCTCTGGTGCATTGGCCACCGCAAAATTCTTGCTACACGAGAGTACCAAGAGTCAAACTAGTATTGATAACATGCCGCTAAAGTTAAGGGCCACCGTGTTAGAAGGAATGACTCTAGCTAACGGCAAACGCTCACCATTAGAATTAGATCCAAGTTTCTTACCAGAGCGGACCATTTTTAAAGAAAGTGTATAGGATTACAAGTAGCTTGCACGAACTTAGAGATCGACTCAGTTACAACTCTTGACCTAAATCATTAAACAGACATTAGCAAAAAATAGAAGCGTTAACGCCACCACCTTTTCCTCGGGCGTTCATTGGACAGCAAGACCCAAGCGGCGAAGTGCACATCAACTTTTGCATGATTTCGGACAAACTCTCTAAATCCTTAGCCAATATAGCGAAAAAAGTTCAGTTCGTACCTCACGGCAGCAAATAAAGGTGGCATGAGTCAGCTTCGAAAAGTAATAAAATCGAAAACTATTAGATACGGAAGAACACCTTGAAAATACCTCTTTTTATCGTCGATTATTTGAAAAGGATTTCAAAGGCCAGTACCAAAAATTGAATAGAGTGGCAGAAGCGGCAGGTTTAAATCTACTGGTTATTTCTCAGCTTTAAATTGAACCACTAGCATGTCCCATCTTTTATTTGCTTACCAGTGGACATAAGTTACTATTCACCCACGATCTTCCGCCTACCGATCAATCATTTTTCAAAGCTAGACTTGTTATCAGCTGTGTAGATGGGCCCACGGATACAATAGCCTAGTTCATAAACCTAATACTTATCCAGCTGCTTCAACACATCTCAGCCCATCTAACGAATACCCAAATGTTTGCAGATTGCCTACGTTACACGTGTCCTAATAGTGCGTACGTGATGGATTCTTTCGATGTTACCGTCATTTATACAAATGTGTCGAATGACTCCTCCATGCAAGCCGTCCTCAAACACCATACGAAACACGAAAGAGGAACAAACATGCGCGGCTTCTTGATTCAGGAGTTGATCGCATTCTAAAAATAGTGGTAAAATTTCTCAAACTTCAAATAGTCTGGGAAGTTTTCTGCACAAATGACAGAGTTGGCAGTTGGAAAGTGACTGGTACCAAGCATTTCTATAGCCTTTACGTCTAAAGTAGTCCAACACTTGATTCCAGGTCATACTCTGCTGTCGATATATGGGTGATCGTTTTGTCATCTACGCAGCACAAAAGGAAATGCACAAATGTTTTGAGTTGATGAATGAACAGTCAGACTACATAAAATTCACCCCAGAGAAACCGAAAAAACTGGCTTCCATTTTTGAACGTTTAAGTTAACCTATTCCAAAGCGCCAACAATACAAAGTGGTACTGAAAGCTGACTAATAAAAACATACTGATTTATTACTTATCTGCTCACCCTTCACACACGAAAGGGCGGCTTTCAAAAATATGTTTCGAACAGCCACCAATGTGCGCACAGGAAGAAATCAGACGGAATAACCCTTGAAATTGGCGCACCAAATAGCCATTTCCAATGGCAACGAAACTGTAGCCTGTCGAGATAGAATTAGTACCACGACCCTAGATGATATTTCTAGCGACTATAAAGTCCACTTTATCCTGCCCTTCATTTCCAACGAGATAAACATTACTACAAAAAGTTGCTTGAAAAAGATCGTTAAGAAAATCGGCAGAAATGGTTGACTGCGTAATTCTTTGCAAAGCATGAGAGGAGGAATACATTATCTAGAGGGATAGGACGCTCTTGATTTGTATAAAAGAGCACTAAGTTCGAATACTTAGACTTAAACAAAGCACTCTACTACGCACGCAGAAGGCACAAAGGCATAACGGGAAGATTTTGAAATAAAGGTCAGTCTCCTCGCATAGAGGATGAAGGATGAACCTCTCGGCGCTGATCAATTCCTGAAGGATGCGTCATGCATTCGACTTCACTAAGCATCGTTTGAAGGCGATTGAATGCATATCTGGTTTTTAAAGTGACTCGCGGCTGCCTGCCGATGTATCGAGCCAGTGCTGCGCTAATTTGCTGACCACGGAGGGATGGAGGGAAGTAGAAAACGGTGGGTTTTGCTGATGTTTTGAAAGTGTTTGACTTAATAGATTGCGTAGCGTTTTGACCTTTCCAGGCTCTGAAAAAGGCGAAAGCACCGAAAGGTCAACCAATACTGAATAAATCTTGCTATTAACAAACTCCGAGGTTAATTGCAAGTCGGATGTGAAAATTTTTGTTCCGTCGGATCAATATAGGAATACGGTGAGCTAATTTCTCTATTTCAAATTGATTATTAAATTGACATCATGACCTCCTAACTAGCTATTGCAAGTAACAAGTGGTTCTTTTCAATGTGTACTAAACAGTTGGAAGCAGTACTGACACGGCTCAGAAGAGGCTAGAAATATTCACCATCGCATCTGTAGATGGGGTAACACCATTCTTCATATTAAAAAAAAACCTATAATAGCTGAAGGAGAAGACAGACATCCGTAAAAAATTAAAACAGAGCTTTAAAGCGAGTGGCACAAGTTTGCAACAAAACTTGACGAATTACACCCAATGTTACTAAACGTTGAGGAAGAGTTTGAAAAACTCTAAAACTGACTTTCTATTAATCTCGGCACTGATCGATAATTCACTGTTTTTCGTCAATAAATAAACACGAGATTAGTATTATAGTATTTACAATAGCTGAAATTTCGGCAGTTTCGCCTTGGAGGGTTTTCCATCAATTAACTGTAATAGCCACAACGAATGGGTGCGTGTGGCGCAGTGGTCGGAGGCGCCCTGCAACACCCACGTGGGAATCGGTCTCCACGCACATGGCCCACCAAGCCTTCCATCCCTCCGGGGGCGGTAAATTGGTATCAGAATTGTCTGGGAGAATAGCAGCAATGGATCGATATATCGGTAGGCTACCGCGAGTCACTGCACTGTAATGGCCAGATATGCATTCAATCACCTCCAACGATACTTAATGAAGCCGAATGCATGGCGCATCCCTCAGGGATTGATCAACGCCGAGAGCTTTTTATCCTTTTCAAGCCCCAGATTGCATTTATAAGTATCAAACACGTTATCTAAATTAAAGCAACTGCCATTGTTTGGCTAAAGTGAGGTTCTTTTCAAGTGTCCTTGAAATTCAACGGCTCACGTTTCAGTGACTTCACCTTCTTCAGAGTCTTGACGCATTTATGTAACTCAATTCCTATGAATCGGTGAATTCTCTATAGTATGAATGAGAAATAATTTATGTCAAACATTACAACCTTACGCAAATTTTCTACCACTAAAGTCAGTCCAAAACAATAAACAAGAAGATTGACAACAGCGTGTAAAGTCTATGGAATTAAGGGAAAAGTGGACGAGAAAGAGCGAAAGTAAACAATGAAGAGATCGATAGACGTTCGTTATTCAGAGATCACTCATATGCACCTGAAGGCAGTTACATCTTTTATCTTTCGCTCAACGCATCCCAGCAACCCAGTGATCTTCACCAAAGAAGTATAAATTCAGCCTGTCACAATTCACAACGATTATAATAGGTGTTATTATTCTTTGTTCACGATTAAGCTGACGTTTCGGCGGATTTCGCCTTCCTCAGAGCCTGGAAAGGTCAAGTT